>SMSR01010396.1:232188-253118 GCA_019453355.1 Ceratina japonica
TCATTGTTCGATAATCAGGAATTAAGAACTTCTACATTTGCGGGAGAGAGAAATATTTTATTCTATTAATTTAGAAGTAAAATAATTAATTGTCTAATATGCATTAGAAGTCGTAATTATTTTTGCTGGTACCTAGAATGTACTCTCGTTCCAAAATCTCTTCCCATTTTTTATATCTGAACACGATCTATGCTCTTTCAACCATGCAATAAATATAAAAGCATTTCGGAGGGTGAAGCTTGTTGTGACCTAATTAAAATTGATGATTAGATATGGTTTGTTTCAAAAATCTTGATAAAAGTGAAATTCTTTGTAGTGGAAGAGCCTACACGTCGGACGATGAGAGGGCAAATAACGAGAATAATCAATCGGCCGTAGGATGGTGGGTCGTGGAAGGGGCAGGATGGGTGCGCCGGGAAATATGCTGGATGACATACGATCACGCCTCTGCTTTATTCTTTTCGTCGCGACGCCGTGCCACGTCCCTCCTCTCTCGAGGAGACCTCGTCGACTTAATAAGATACTCGGTCAACCTGTTTTACGTGTTCGTCTTCAATTAACTAGAGGCGCCAACACGTTTTACTATCATCAGAACGTCCCGGTACACACTATTAACCCATTTGCATCATACCCCACTGGTCACACATGCTATAACTAAAATTAATAGTATATAATAATTATAATAAATAACGTACAATCTGATATGATATTCCATATAATAATTTATACGGTATTTGATGAAATAATTTAATTATTATAATAATTAATTAAATAATTGTCTGATTTGATTAAAAGATTTTCTATATGCATACAAAATTCAGATTTCAGAATTATGTAATAAATGGAGAATAATTTCTATATATTAATAATGCAAACGGGTTGAATCTGTTAACGTGGACCGGTTGTACGCAGAGGATGAAACGAGGAGAGGAGATGGGAGCGATAGATGCTCCCAGATCAGATAGACGACTGATAATAATCGATTTGCATATCGGTATCCGACGATTGTTTGAGTTCTTTCGTTCCTTTGACTCGGCCGCGGTATCTCGGTGCACTTCCGGTACCATGTTAGTCTCCCGCTGCGAGAATTTTACCTGAGTTTCCGTGCTTGAACCGTGTGGGCTGGTTGCTGACCCCACGAGTCTCTGAACCCGCTACGCCGACTACGCCTAATGTTCACGATATTTATTTCGAAAAAAGAAAACACCCACCCACCCACGAGCGCTGTATTATACGTTTGAAAGTACAGTGCGCGAGTTTCTTCTACGAGTAATTTTCTAGAGGAACGGAAACGAAAGAGAAAAACGTCTCGTCTCCTCTCCACGCCGTTTCTGTGAAGTCATTCAATTTCTAAGAAGCCGTTCGGCTAGTCTGTTTTTTCCTCGCTCCCATTATAAAACATTTTTCTCTCGGTTTTATGGCAGGCAGGGAAAGGATAACGAAAATAAGAAGTAGCCGAGGAGAGCGCGTGAAAAGTGGAGCAGGGCGCTCTCGATCATCCGCGGCGGTGACTAAGCCGTGTTAACGATCGAGGCGAACGATCGAGGAAGAAATCCGATCTGAAAAGTCCTTTTCATTCGCCGTAATGCCGCGATTACACGGCCCGAGCTTTTTCACGGCCGCGATTACAGCAATTTTCTCGAACAGCACTCATTGTGTTTCCGCTCGACGCTAAACGATTGATCCTCCCGGATCGTGGGACAAGCGCGAATGGGAGCAACGACGAGTTTTAGGTGGATTTCTCACGTACGAGTTAATCAGCGGAATCTAGAAAATGGGACGCGAGCCTCATCATCTACTCTGACTGTCGTAAAGCTCGCGACTGTGCGTGGGCGAGACTGCTTTGTCCTAGAACTATTTCGTTAATGCCGTAACGCGACACGAATTACACTGTGCACAAGATAATTCGACGTGAGTCCACGTTCTACGTAAATAAATTATTCCCTGATGAAAAGACGTTTTTTTATGCCTTCTCAATCACGAACCAATTACCGCCATACCATTTATCCGAACGCTGCAAGTCACGAATTTTTTTCAATCTCAAGTTACAGTTTAAAAATGAAAGGGCGACCAATCCATCAGTCGAAGCTGTCTCCCAATTTCTTTCGGCGATTGGCACGGAATTTACGGACGGAAAGGGGAAGCTCGGCGCCATCCGCGACGTCACCTAAGGAAATTCGACGTCTCCTTGTCACGACATCATCCGACGCTGTCGCGGGAATCAAGGAGAGCAGAACCGGGACGAGAGGAGCCAATCGCGATTGATCGAAACCAGCCCCGGCGATCACGCGACGTTATTTCTTGAAAAAAAAAAAACAGCGGCGAATTCGTCGGGGAATCTGGGTCAACCCCGGGTCTCGAATATAGCGTTATCCTCGTGGGAATGCCGCATTATCCTGGTTCCTGGGCGTCCCGATCGAAGAATACCACCCGTACCACGGATCCACGATATTATTATCTCCTAGTCGTTACTCCGGCTTTTGCGCTTTCGACCGAGCTTTCCCCGGCGTCATCCCTTATCGCGTTTCGCCAGTTCCTACCGTTATTATCTCACGATATATCCCAAACCTAGCTTTCACCTTTCAATCTATAAAACCGCGGGATCGAACCATCGAGCCACCGATTGTAAAATTGAAAGACGTACGATCGGCGGGGAGCCTCGCTCGAATAACACGAATTATGCAACGAATTTGTGGGAAAGACGGCGAGGAAGAGGCGCGCGGGTGCGACGAGGAGTCACGGTCGACTACTCGGTCTTGGCTGCTGGCAAAACCTCCATGTGAGGTCCGGGGATATCGAGGATGTCGATAAACAAGGAGCGGCATTGTGCCCTGGCAATCTTTATCGCGTTTCGGACAATGGTCATTGTTCGGGCGTTTAATTACAGCCGAGCCTATTGCGACTTACGCTAATACTTCCTCGATTTCGCTAAATATTTGCCACGAGGTGAAACGGCGGGTTCCAGGGCTTTTAGAGCCCGATGCGGGAGAGATAATTGCCCGGGCCGGTGCAACCGCGATCCGTTCGCCTTTCCATTATCTTCCCTCCCCGTGGGAGTTCCCTTGAATATTCAAACAGCCTCTCCTCGCCCTCCCTCTTCTCGCCGTTACCTATTAGCTCGTTCTTCAGATGAATTGGCCGATTTCACGATTAAATTGCCGCGAGCCTATCCCTCTTGCGCCGATTAGATTGACAGATAACACCTCCACCGGGTTCACGGCGCGAGTCCCGCTGTTGTGTGTGATTCCAGAGCAGGAAGTTCAAATTTCGCTAATTTATACTAAAGCGTCGGGGCCCCCTTCCTGGAACATTCTTCACCTTTCAACCTTCGGGATTAAATTGCCACGACGCGAGTCAGTGTCCCTCTGCGCTGACTAGATCGAGTGCAGATAACACGGTGCTACATGCATGACTCCAGAGCAGGAAGCAAAATTTCATTAATTTATTTCTCAAATTTCCTCCATTTTTTAAACGTGCTCGTCGATTGTAGAAAAATTGAATTTATAAAAAATAGAAAATCTGATACATTACGTATTCGATAAATGAAATGTATTTTGTTTGAATATAAAATTCTGCTGCCTGGCGATGGGAACGTTTAGCCAGGGGGGGAATGGATGTATGACTGGAGAGCAGGAAGTAAAATTTCGCTAATTTAAACTAAACTCTCGAACTCTTCCTGTAACATTCTTCTTCTTCTTCACCTTTCAACCCATCCAGTCATACATCACTCCGGCAGACAGCGGCGATGCGCTTGCCCACGTCTCGTTCGATTCGTTTCAATTAGGAGAGGCTGGGGATTTTTCAAACTTCGTTTCAGGAAGTTCCCGAGAGCGGAGAGGCGCGATTAGTCGAACACGATCTGGCAGACGCCTCTAGATTCGACTTCTAATAGCGCGCGTTGGCGTCAGACCGTCGGATGGGAGCTTGCACGCGTATATCGGACGTACAGGAAATTACGAGTAGGTTTAGGTTTCCTCGAGAGCAAATAAATTATTACTTCTCGCCAATGCACAGGGTGAGTCACTAACGTCTGCCGCGTTCACCGATCTTATCCAAAAGCCCCAAGAGAATGAATAGAATTTTTTCAAAATGTAAGAATGGATTAACTTCAATCCTGCAAGCTTCATATAAGAAATGCAATTCCGAATTCATATAAAACACTTCAATTCTGCAAGCTTCATCAAATTTCATATAAAAATTGCAATTCCGAATTCATATAAAACACTTCAATTCTGCAAGCTTCATCGACTTCATATAAAAATGCAATTCCAAATTCATATAAAACACTTCAATTCTGCAAGCTTCATCAAATTTCATATAAAAATTGCAATTCCAAATTCATATAAAACACTTCAATTCTGCAAGCTTCATCAAATTTCATATAAAAATTGCAATTCCAACTTCATATAAAACACCTCAATTCTGCCAGCTTCATCGAATTTCATACAAAAAATACTTTTTAACAAAATGAAAGAATTGCCAATTTGATTAAAATCGATTCTGAGCGATTCACCCTGTATAGAGGTTCGCTTTCTCCGCTCGAAATGGAATTACTGTACGATTGTTGGGTTGAACATCTCCGAGCCTTCTCGCGGGTAATCGTTGTTTCCTTTCGCGCGACGCGGTGATGATAATGACTTAATCGTTCCGTTGCCAACTATCGGGACTTTCACGACGGCTTCGATTGTTCCAGCGTACGCGCACGCTGGAATAGTTGTGTAATAGACGCGAGGGTAATTATCCGCGAAAACCGGCACGTGTGAATAGGTAAACGCGTCGTCACGTTTCGAGACGTACACTCCTGTTCATGAATTCTAAACATCATCAAATATATTAAAAATCAGACGAATATTTAAAATTCTGGATCATCGTAGAAGCTTAATTGAGAGATGACAGTAAATTTTTTTAGTAATCACGTAATTAATCATAGTGTTCAACTGATCGAATGTAAACAAGCCTCATTTGATAATCGCGATGAATTAAAACATCAGGAACAGTGATTCGTTCATTCACGCTCGTCGAACGTCTCGTTAGACCGCATCTCGAGACTTACGGACGCGATTGTGCGTAGGTAAGTATGAAAATCGACACGCAACGATTAGAATGCAGCTTAACGATTTTAATCGGCACGAGGATCATTAGCATGGATTCAACGACGCGCCGATTGACCATAGAGGAAGATACCGCGCGTTTAATTGCTTTGGCACACGCGTAATTGCCCTTTGTGTTCCGTTATGAATGCAGCTCGCATGTCTCTTATCGGTAAGTCATTCTCAGGGGGAAAAACTGCCGATATAATACGAATCGAACGCGCGCGTCTCTGGGCCGCGTGTAATAACGATGGAACGGATAAGGTGACCGGTAACGGAGCGACTGAATTAGACCGTGCAATATTCGGTCTTACGTTCGCGCGGAGCGGCTATTATTTAGATAAGAACATTAAGCCTGTTAGAAATACTTGTTCCTTAATTCCTTTTACACGGGCTGCTGCCGTGATAAATCTGAATATACCTGATCGCGAACGTATCGCCGACAAGAACGCATTAACTCAGCATTATACGAGTTTCCTTTACGACCCGCGTTTTACTAAAAATTCCGATGTCGAAAAAACGCGAACCGGCTCGGTCGGTGAACGAGCGAAAATCGAAGGGTACCATCATCATCCCGGTTGCAACAACGGCCGATCGCCGTTGCAGAAATAATAACGTCAACGTCGGAATTGACAAGAGGAGTTTGCGACATCCAACCTGCGGCCGAGCCGCGCCATATACAGGTAGCCGCCGATCGATGCAAATCCGGCGGATCCGCAAGTCTAAGTGGATCATTTGAATTACGCGACAGGCAATTGCGGTGCCAAGAAATTATTACCAATGAGAAACGATCGAGTTCCGAATGAATAAACAGGTTGCAAGAGCGAAGCGTTTATAGTGTTCACTTTAAAATTTAGGGTTTAGGTAATAGTATTTTTTATCACTTGAGATTTGCATAATTTTATGCAGTGGAAGATCATAACTCTGGATTTAATGACCCGATCGAGCTTCGATATAATCAGAAAGTGGCTAACGAGTCGATCCCGTGAATAAACAAGAGAACTATAAAAGGAAGCGGACGATTGTCCGGCCAAAAAAGGTGGCTGGACGCAACGACTGATCGTAAACTAAGTAATAGACAAAGTTTACGCGAAATTAACTAATTGGCCAATTACGCCTCCGCTCGATTCATCGGCGTAATCGATCGACTTATTCGGTTCCGGTGAAATCGTCGATTTAACCCTTCCCTCTTGGCCGATCGCGACCTAACGAGCGGATAATCAACCGAGCAACGAGTAGCTATCAATATTTATTTCAAGCAAAGCGACTTCAATCGATCGCCGCTCAGCGAGCCCGCTCGCCGATCGGGAAACGATTTTCTCCTCCTTCCAACGGTGAAATATGTATCTGATATTGAAACTCCACTCCTGTTCATGAGTTACAAGATCATAAAAAACATGCTCGAACCAAACGTGAAATAAATATCTCAAAAATCAGGGTAGGAATTCTATGCTCCGTTTATTTCCACAAATTAAAAATTGATTTATTCAAGGTTTATTAATTAGAATTATAATGTGAAATGATAAATTCACGAATTAATCAACGAACAATTAAAAATATGTGTTCGCGTAGCATTTTACCAATTCTATTAGCAATGCCCTAATTCTCTCTTAATTATTTTATTTAAATTTCTGAGAGAGAGAGAAAGAGAGAGAAGTGACCATTATATCTCTTTTAATCAGTTAATTAAATATAACACACGTAACGAAATATATTATTGATAGGAAACCATTTATGAGAAATTTTGTCGTCAGAACTTAGGAACAGGATTGTCTAAAGTCTAAGTTGTTTCTTTTGCATGTTGTAGTAACCTTTCACTTTAAGTTTGCGTTCTCGCTGGCCGGATAAGCAGCTCATAAATAATGCGGTTAAGCGAATTCATCGAAGATATCCAGAACAGAAACCAATGGATATCGCGTTTCCCTGCAAAACTATTCAAGCGGAGTCTCTCGGAGTTCGCGTGGCCCTGAATAATGTACAGGAAGCACCGCGGAACAAAGTATGAGTTATCGAGCGGCTGGATATACAAAAGAGACAGTCGCGATGATTATCGGCGAAACTCCGCGATCGATCGACGTCCGAGGGTCTCGCGTGGCTCGCCTTATCACGCGTGCACAAAGAGTCAATGCTCTGTATTATAAATAAAAAGACGTGTAGGTGGAATAGAGGGACGAGACCATCAATGCCTGTCTCTTACCATTGAAATTGAAATTCCGTTTCCTGCCTCGCGACCAGAACTCGGACAGAAATTTAGATTAGATTTTTACGCGAAAATCGGATTCGAATAAAAATTTAATTCAAGTATCGCGGGGTATGCATACAGCTCTCGATTATACGTCACATGCATTATTTATACTCTCAGCACGTTTAATCATTCTACGAACGCGATCTGCAGACTATTTATCACGAGTTGCCAGTGGAATGTTCTTATCCGATAGCTGAACTGGATTCGTGAGAAATAAAACGGCAGCGTTAATTAAAAAAATGAGATGTAGATACGTGTTTACTGTTTTTTTAATTTCTCGCATATCTCCGGATATTTTTAATAGAATTTTTCTATTCACTTATAAAATCTCTTTAGTGATTGCAATCGTTTTCAACAGTTACCGGTGAGCGACTGACTGGCAGGAATTGCTCTGAATTCACGAGGACCATTAATTACATCGTCGTTGATGCGACAAAGGGGCTCGTGTAAGCATGGAATAAACAGGCAATTGGGCACAGAAAGCGACAATTGGCAGGATGAATAATTGAAACGCGTTGAAGATGAGAGAAAGGTCCAGACAGGGAGGGCCTCGCCGGGGCTTCGCTCCGAAGCGCGTGACGCGTTCGCAAAATCCGCCTTTTCTCCAAAGGAAGCCCCGAGAAGGAAGAGTATCCACAAAAGCCTACGAGTTTGCGAGGGGGAAGCCGGCACCGCGGGGGTGCGCCCTTTCGCGTCCACCAGACGACGGGGGTGAGTAACCCCGGGGGTGGACAGACGGATCCGGAAAGGCTGGCTCGTTCCTCGTAACGCGATACGTGGCCGCGCGATCCACGTGGAACACCTCCTCGACTCGTTTTACACGTGGAGCGAGGAAGTTCGAGCGGAGGAAAAAAAAATGAAAGAACTGACCGCGCTCTTCGTTACACTCCGATCCACGTGGGTGTACACGGCACTTCCCGATGAACGCGGCGCTGTTCCGTTCGATAGGATCAATCCGGAAATTGATAACCGTGGAACTCGCGTGCCTATATATTAAACGAGAAGTTTACGAAGTTGACTTACGCTCGAGGGATGAAATTCACCACGTGTCGCGGAATCGACTAATTGGATCGGTCCCCACTCAGAACTTAACCAGACAGGAGTCGGAAGTGGATAACGAAGAACAGAAATTTCCACGATACCGGGAACACTCATTAACATCCGGCAAGCTCTGCATAATTAATTCGCTCGAACGCAGTTCGCGAGACTGTTTCGACGATTCGAGTAAACACAAGTAGGAGTACCGGCGAAGAAGCTCGGAGAGAAAAACGCATGGCCCGCCCACGCCACGTTTAACCGCATATATCTCATTATCCTTGTTAAGAAGGTTAATCGTCGATTGATAATTGCTACGAAATTAGATCCGGCTCGAGGGTTCCCAATCGAATTGACATTGGCCCCTCTGACTCACTCGTGCAAATAGTCCAACAATTTAACATCCCGCCAATTAGACAAATGTGTTTAACAATAATCCTTAAAGCTTTTAATTATACGCAGTCCATTAGTAAGTGGTCCAAATAATGAATCATTGCTAGAAGAAATGGCAATGATCTTTATTCAATCGATATTGGCAGTAGTTAAACTCGGCCAGCGGTTTTCCAGCTGGCAGTTGTCCCAAACAATTTGAGCTTGATCTGGTTAGGTCAAGCCCGGTCAATCTTCTACATATAAGGATTCTCGAGTAGACCGCGATCTTACATCACGGCAATAATTTCGCTGTTAATATTGACACGGCCGTGGTCCGGATATACGAGGCAGCTCCACGAGGGCCCGCGATTTTTCAAGTAAATCCCACGTCATTGATCGTAACAGGTTCGAAAGATGACGAACGAGTAGAGGCGTCGTGGATGGGCTTGTTTATCACCGCCGGGACAAAGAAGTACTGTAGACGGGCTTGTATAGAGCAACCATTGTACCGGTGGCATCGATGGGAAGGCACGCATGAACGCCCGTACGCCGGGGATAAGCATCAATCTCGATGCTACAGATACGATAGGAACGATGACTCGGGTCGCGTCGTGACTTTCCACCCCATTGTTTCAATTCACAGGTGCCGACTCCTGGAGGAACCGTCCGCCGCCACTCGATCGCTACTTTCATGACCGTGAGTTTCGAGAACCGTAATCAACGCGAACCACTTCCATTATGCTCGATATCCGCATTCATTCTAAAGTGCTACTGATAGCAAAGTTCGAGTAAAAGGATCCTTCCAGTGGAATCACTCTTAAGTGAGTCAAAACCCTAATGCATCCAAATGATTAAACTCCAGATTTTTATACAGAATAATGTATATAAAAAATTCAATCTTTCTATAAATCATAAAATATCCAGCCTACTAATGATACATCCTATTCGTTTGATGCTGAGAAGATTTATGGCTCGAGTTTCAATCGTGCGACTAGTACTTCAGAGGGGATTTCACTTAGAATGGCCGGTGGGCGTTGGCAAGGAAAAATCCTGACGACAATTAAACGCGAACCATCCGCGAGGTGACATCCGTGTAATTAGAGTCGTTCAAGAACCGCGTACACGCCAATTAGCCGAGGGCGTTGACCACGTTTTTCAACGGTGCTACAATTTGCAAACCTTTCACGGTCAAGTTTCTAGAAAATTATAACAGAATTTCCTGAGACCAGGCATTACCCAGAAACAAAGTCCCGGCGGTTCAATTAATCTCGAAACGGATCGGGGGCCCGTTTCTTCCAGGCGCTCGTAAAAACTACGTATTAAGTTTCTAGGAAATTGTAACAGAATTTCAAGAGCCCGAACATTATGTAGAAACAAAGGCCCGGCGAATCAATTAATCTCGGAGCGGATCAGCTCGCACCTCTAGAAACTCGTAAAAACTATGTATTAAGTAATTAGGCGACTAATATTTCCTTAAAGAAGCTGAATACTAAAGCATGTGGTAACAGTCACGCTTTCTACACGCGACTATGTTACGCTCCGTTCCTCTATTTCGGCGCAGTCTCGACGTCTCCGAGAAATTTTTCATCGCGCCGTTCTATTTTTCCCCGCCCGTCCGCGCTTTGTTATCTCAGCCGAGGAGCGGTAAAAAAACGTATGCAAATATTGTTGAACACGCGAGCGATCGGTCCGAGCTTAAAGGCATATGCTCGCCGCGAGCCGGCGAGCAATTAGAAAATTCCAGCGAGAGGATGTGCGACTTCCTGGGAAGAGCACCGGGCAATTTTTATCACGGGGGAAACCACTTAAGTAATTCCACAGATAAAGCACTTCGCCCGCGAGTACTGCCGTGTAACAGTTGTTTATCCTCCTTGTATCGAAACCACTGTTCCCTGTAGCTGCTCCCTTTTAAAAGTACTCGCCACGGGAGGGTAGGAAACAGGAAATGCGAGACATCCTTGGAGACTAAGAAAACTCGTTAGAATTAAGGCAATTAGTGGAAATTGCGTGGACCACTAAAATGGGGCTTCTGTTCGAGGGGGAAAAGAGAATCACTTGTTCTCGATATTGAATCTGCAATAAGAACTCTCGAGACGGAGAATGAAACCATTGAGACGAAGGACACTCTTTTAAGATTATGATAATTTGAGGGACGATTGTAAAACGATTTTTAGAAGGATCTCGACATTGAACTTGGAATTTTCAGGATTCTTTCGAGGGTGGCGACGAGAGCGCTGCAGCGCAGTTTCCAAAGCTGCGACCAGATTCAAGGACTAGCCGGATGTAAATCGATCGAGTCACGGTTCACCACGGACTGCACCGCATCCTGTCATTCTCTACCACTCCTGACACTTCGCTAACGTCTCCACACCGCATAAAAAAATGATCGTAAAATTATCAAGCCTGTCATATCAATCCTCGAAAATAACATTTCCTCCTTATAAATAAATAAAATACAGCGCGCGTCACCGGAAAACGAAACGGCCACTGACAGTACCAAAAGAATAATTAATAAAAAGCAAATACTTTCTTAGAAGAGAGGGAGAGAGAGAAAAGTCGAGAAGTTCCGATGAAACCGCAGCACGGGTAAAGGGGGAGGTTCCCGGATTACCTTTTCTTTCCGTATCCAACATTGTCGAGCTCAACGTGTCTGTAGGTCGCGTAAGTGGCCATCGTTCGATTCTCTTCTTCTCGATGAACGATCTTACTGCACCCTCTGCCGCGTCTTCCGGTCCCCTTTGCTCACTCCCAATGCGCGGTACCCAATGACGTTCTCCAAGATCGCGAAACAGGCCGGCGAAATAAAAAGTAAACGAGTCGAAGCCCGACCGGTGAACTTCTTCCTCCAAGTGCTGCGTGTCTGCGTTTCGTCGGGTCGAGGAACAAGACAGAAGAGATGGACCGTCAAATCTTCAAAGGCGAAGGGGTTACGAAAGTGATCGAAGAGCTATTCCACTGTCGCCGCGTACAGCCAAGAAACTGGCAGTCGAATGAGGATCCAGCCAGTATATAACTCGCTTCCTCCACCGGCGATTCCCTCCTCTCTCTCGCTCCCACTGTTTCTCCTCTCGCTCCTTCTTTCTCGGCCGCCTCCCTCCCGCTAGTTCCAGCACGCTTCACCCTGCACAAGCTCTTTCAGTCCGATTCGGTCGACTCTCTCTCTCTCCCTCGAACCCATCCTCGTCGTCTCTCTCCCTTTATCTCTCGAGCTTTTTCACTTCGGTCTCTGTCTCTCTGTCCATGCGCTTGTTCGTATCTCTGTCCGGCTTCGGGGACCAGCAGAGCATCCCTACCGGGGATGCACTTCCACCCCCGACGGAAGGCCGACGACGCCGACGCCGGCGTCGTGCATTCACCTCAATCAATACGCGGCCGTAGAGGAGAGGGGGAGGAGCTGGATCCGCGTAGGTAGGCAGCGCGTCGTCGCATTTTCCCGCTGCAATGTGCACGCCGATGCACGTGCGCTGGCGCTCGCTAGAGATAATGAGAGAGGAGAGGAAACGCAGCGACGGGGGTGGAGACGGCTCCGAGGCGTCAAGAGCTGCGCCGATCGTTAGGGACGTGTACCTTTCGACACCACCGTGCGCGCCGGCCGCGGAGTCAAGTACAGAGCGATTAGACGTCAAGGGAAAGCCGCATCGTTTACCAAAAATTACGCTCGACGCCCGTCTGCTCGCGTTCGGAACGCGCCGATTAAATTACCNCCCAAACAATTTGAGCTTGATCTGGTTAGGTCAAGCCCGGTCAATCTTCTACATATAAGGATTCTCGAGTAGACCGCGATCTTACATCACGGCAATAATTTCGCTGTTAATATTGACACGGCCGTGGTCCGGATATACGAGGCAGCTCCACGAGGGCCTGCGATTTTTCAAGTAAATCCCACGTCATTGATCGTAACAGGTTCGAAAGATGACGAACGAGTAGAGGCGTCGTGGATGGGCTTGTTTATCACCGCCGGGACAAAGAAGTACTGTACACGGGCTTGTATAGAGCAACCATTGTACCGGTGGCATCGATGGGAAGGCACGCATGAACGCCCGTACGCCGGGGATAAGCATCAATCTCGATGCTACAGATACGATAGGAACGATGACTCGGGTCGCGTCGTGACTTTCCACCCCATTGTTTCAATTCACAGGTGCCGACTCCTGGAGGAACCGTCCGCCGCCACTCGATCGCTACTTTCATGACCGTGAGTTTCGAGAACCGTAATCAACGCGAACCACTTCCATTATGCTCGATATCCGCATTCATTCTAAAGTGCTACTGATAGCAAAGTTCGAGTAAAAGGATCCTTCCAGTGGAATCACTCTTAAGTGAGTCAAAACCCTAATGCATCCAAATGATTAAACTCCAGATTTTTATACAGAATAATGTATATAAAAAATTCAATCTTTCTATAAATCATAAAATATCCAGCCTACTAATGATACATCCTATTCGTTTGATGCTGAGAAGATTTATGGCTCGAGTTTCAATCGTGCGACTAGTACTTCAGAGGGGATTTCACTTAGAATGGCCGGTGGGCGTTGGCAAGGAAAAATCCTGACGACAATTAAACGCGAACCATCCGCGAGGTGACATCCGTGTAATTAGAGTCGTTCAAGAACCGCGTACACGCCAATTAGCCGAGGGCGTTGACCACGTTTTTCAACGGTGCTACAATTTGCAAACCTTTCACGGTCAAGTTTCTAGAAAATTATAACAGAATTTCCTGAGACCAGGCATTACCCAGAAACAAAGTCCCGGCGGTTCAATTAATCTCGAAACGGATCGGGGGCCCGTTTCTTCCAGGCGCTCGTAAAAACTACGTATTAAGTTTCTAGGAAATTGTAACAGAATTTCAAGAGCCCGAACATTATGTAGAAACAAAGGCCCGGCGAATCAATTAATCTCGGAGCGGATCAGCTCGCACCTCTAGAAACTCGTAAAAACTATGTATTAAGTAATTAGGCGACTAATATTTCCTTAAAGAAGCTGAATACTAAAGCATGTGGTAACAGTCACGCTTTCTACACGCGACTATGTTACGCTCCGTTCCTCTATTTCGGCGCAGTCTCGACGTCTCCGAGAAATTTTTCATCGCGCCGTTCTATTTTTCCCCGCCCGTCCGCGCTTTGTTATCTCAGCCGAGGAGCGGTAAAAAAACGTATGCAAATATTGTTGAACACGCGAGCGATCGGTCCGAGCTTAAAGGCATATGCTCGCCGCGAGCCGGCGAGCAATTAGAAAATTCCAGCGAGAGGATGTGCGACTTCCTGGGAAGAGCACCGGGCAATTTTTATCACGGGGGAAACCACTTAAGTAATTCCACAGATAAAGCACTTCGCCCGCGAGTACTGCCGTGTAACAGTTGTTTATCCTCCTTGTATCGAAACCACTGTTCCCTGTAGCTGCTCCCTTTTAAAAGTACTCGCCACGGGAGGGTAGGAAACAGGAAATGCGAGACATCCTTGGAGACTAAGAAAACTCGTTAGAATTAAGGCAATTAGTGGAAATTGCGTGGACCACTAAAATGGGGCTTCTGTTCGAGGGGGAAAAGAGAATCACTTGTTCTCGATATTGAATCTGCAATAAGAACTCTCGAGACGGAGAATGAAACCATTGAGACGAAGGACACTCTTTTAAGATTATGATAATTTGAGGGACGATTGTAAAACGATTTTTAGAAGGATCTCGACATTGAACTTGGAATTTTCAGGATTCTTTCGAGGGTGGCGACGAGAGCGCTGCAGCGCAGTTTCCAAAGCTGCGACCAGATTCAAGGACTAGCCGGATGTAAATCGATCGAGTCACGGTTCACCACGGACTGCACCGCATCCTGTCATTCTCTACCACTCCTGACACTTCGCTAACGTCTCCACACCGCATAAAAAAATGATCGTAAAATTATCAAGCCTGTCATATCAATCCTCGAAAATAACATTTCCTCCTTATAAATAAATAAAATACAGCGCGCGTCACCGGAAAACGAAACGGCCACTGACAGTACCAAAAGAATAATTAATAAAAAGCAAATACTTTCTTAGAAGAGAGGGAGAGAGAGAAAAGTCGAGAAGTTCCGATGAAACCGCAGCACGGGTAAAGGGGGAGGTTCCCGGATTACCTTTTCTTTCCGTATCCAACATTGTCGAGCTCAACGTGTCTGTAGGTCGCGTAAGTGGCCATCGTTCGATTCTCTTCTTCTCGATGAACGATCTTACTGCACCCTCTGCCGCGTCTTCCGGTCCCCTTTGCTCACTCCCAATGCGCGGTACCCAATGACGTTCTCCAAGATCGCGAAACAGGCCGGCGAAATAAAAAGTAAACGAGTCGAAGCCCGACCGGTGAACTTCTTCCTCCAAGTGCTGCGTGTCTGCGTTTCGTCGGGTCGAGGAACAAGACAGAAGAGATGGACCGTCAAATCTTCAAAGGCGAAGGGGTTACGAAAGTGATCGAAGAGCTATTCCACTGTCGCCGCGTACAGCCAAGAAACTGGCAGTCGAATGAGGATCCAGCCAGTATATAACTCGCTTCCTCCACCGGCGATTCCCTCCTCTCTCTCGCTCCCACTGTTTCTCCTCTCGCTCCTTCTTTCTCGGCCGCCTCCCTCCCGCTAGTTCCAGCACGCTTCACCCTGCACAAGCTCTTTCAGTCCGATTCGGTCGACTCTCTCTCTCTCCCTCGAACCCATCCCTCGTCGTCTCTCTCCCTTTATCTCTCGAGCTTTTTCACTTCGGTCTCTGTCTCTCTGTCCATGCGCTTGTTCGTGTCTCTGTCCAGCTTCGGGGACCAGCAGAGCATCCCTACCGGGGATGCACTTCCACCCCCGACGGAAGGCCGACGACGCCGACGCCGGCGTCGTGCATTCACCTCAATCAATACGCGGCCGTAGAGGAGAGGGGGAGGAGCTGGATCCGCGTAGGTAGGCAGCGCGTCGTCGCATTTTCCCGCTGCAATGTGCACGCCGATGCACGTGCGCTGGCGCTCGCTAGAGATAATGAGAGAGGAGAGGAAACGCAGCGACGGGGGTGGAGACGGCTCCGAGGCGTCAAGAGCTGCGCCGATCGTTAGGGACGTGTACCTTTCGACACCACCGTGCGCGCCGGCCGCGGAGTCAAGTACAGAGCGATTAGACGTCAAGGGAAAGCCGCATCGTTTACCAAAAATTACGCTCGACGCCCGTCTGCTCGCGTTCGGAACGCGCCGATTAAATTACCGCCCCCCTGGCTTCCTGTAACGAGTAACCTAAAGACGCGTATGCACTTGTATGGGCGAGCTTCGTTGCACAGAAATCGTACAATAAATTGCATATAATAAAATCGCGTGCAAGAGTAGCGAATCACGAGTAGCAATAAAATTGTACCTCAGATAGATTAAAAACCATCCTCGTGTAATAATTTACAAACAGCTTTTCCAATTATTCGTATTGTATTGGAATTCGATATCGGAGAGGTCTGAACAAATATTTTGTTACCTCATACGCTGATTAAAGTACTTGAAGTTCTGCACAAGTGTTTGTCTGCTAAAATAAAATAATATTCCATTTGATGAGGTAGAGTAATCATATTTATAAAATAATGAAATTTAATATAAGAGACTCTTCGGTTATATAAAATAATTGATTATTCTTCTATTTAACCAAAAAGCATTCTTGCTACAATTTACTGAATTGATGCACTTTTTGCAAATTCGTGTAACTAAGGGTTTTTAATAAAATGAATAAATTTGATGAACGATGGCATGCAACGACGCTATGCAACTACGGTACGCAGTGCACACGCACCTTAACGCTTCTCGCATGCTAACAGAGGGGACGACAATTTAATCAGTTGATTGCTGTGACAAAGAAACCCCCTGACATTCGACCAACCCCTTTTCGGCATCCCTTTACTAACGAACCGCGGGAACCCTTAAAATTTCGCATCGATCGCGGGTTTCGACTCGCGTGCACCGGCGAGCGGAACGAAGAAATAAACTCGCGCTTTTTATTAACGTTTCTGCTTGTTTTATCCATTCTATTTAACTCCGGCTGAGATCGCCGGACGAATTGGTACAGAACAGTGAGCACGACTCGGATCAGTAAATGGCACGCGAGCTATGGCATCGAGAACTAACGTTATTTTTCCCCTTTAATAGCGGCTCACGCACCGCAAACTTTGTGCCGGTACACCTCCGTTCATAAGTCATACGACGCTCCCAAGTCAATAAAACAATCTAGATTAAACATCAGAAACCATCTTCACTGAAATATTATACTAAATCATTAAATAAACCACGTATAATCTCAATAAAATCATACTCAAACACAAACAATACAATTTTCCAGTAAAACATTTAAATTTTCTCCATTTTTTAATAATTCATTCAGATTTCACTTTCCATTCACTCATTTGACTTCTCGTTCGGTTGAAAGTTTCAGAATATGTGTTAAAACTTCTGGATAGGGGTGTACGCGGTGTGTATGTAATATGGACGGTTCGCGAATGACAGTGTTTTCTCCGGTGTGCTCGCGTGTCACGTCGAATAACACGCGCGACAAGCGAGCGTGCCAGCCAGCGTGGCCGTGCGTTTCGTGGCCGCGGCGTGTAATCGCGATGGGGAGAGACACGGCGAACGCTCGGTTTTTGAGCTTCGCTGCTCGTTAATGCCCGGTGCGTGACGCGGTCGAATCGCGGATCGATGGAAGAATAACCGGCGATTTTTGAAAGCCGGGTACCAGTTCCTCGCGACGGACACTTTCTTGGCTAATGGTCGTCCGACTGTGCTTAAACTGGATCCTTTGACGTTCCAGCCTCGATCATTGTATCTCCAATACATTATGTTCACAGACCTTGTAATGTATCAATGTATCATAATATATGCTTCATTCTTGAATTTGCAATTTGTATTAAATGCAGAAAATTCACAGTCACATTATAAGTATTATACAAATTTTTATACACATTTTTATATAAATTTCTTACAATTGTTACTGTAAGATTTTACTGCAAGGAATGAGTATGATACATGGTAGAGATTGAAAATCATGAAATTCGGTTTTAACCAGAAAGCGAATTCTGAAAGATGTTTACGTACGAACAGAGCAAGGGGAGCTGTGCAGTCTGAGTCAGCACCCTTTGTTCCCAGTATCTAGGACGAGTACTCCGTGGGGTGAGAAAGCCATCCACGTACTCTCGAGTTTCACTCGAAACATTTATTCTGAAACGCCTAACCTAACGTATTCAGCCTGCCTATCTCTCCACTCGATTGTCGTCGAGTCATCTCGTTCGAATTGAAATCATGAAAAGTCGCTGAAACAACCACCACGAGCGATCGCTGTTAGGAGAACAACGCGGCGGCGAGTCGCGTTGGAGAATTTTAATCCCCAACTCGCAGCCTTCGAGAGCGCGTTCACTTTGGCTCTGCAATCCATGGAATTCGATTCTCGCGAGGAGAGCGTTCGACGTCTTAATCGAAAGGAACGTGTAATAAATTCTATCTACTATTTACGCGATACGTAATCGGCGCGGGGATTCGATAGCCGAGGGGTCAGAAGGAAAATACGCGGGCCGCGGGCTCTAATTGCACGATTTACGAGGCGCGCACCGCGATCGTGGAAACAGGATTATCCGCGGACGATTATGCCCCGTCTGGCCGATGTTTAAGCAGCGTGCGTTTCACTGGTGGCTCTCCGATCGTTTGCGTGGCCAAGCTTATTTCCGCTGGACGACGAAAGAATACCAAGGCTAGGGCCCCTCTCGCTCGCTCATTGAGTCCAACGAGCATCTCACCGTGAAACCACGGTTCCATCCTTCATGCCGTTTCTTACGCGGCTTCTAATGGGACTCGCGTTATACCGCGATTCCGTACGCTTTGCTATGGTAAATATACCCGCGACTATCGTATCTTTTATCGCCGCTTTTTTCACCCGCGTTCCTGCGAGATCAGCGGTTATTAGAGTTCGCCCCGTTACCGGGCCCATTAACGAGTCCGATTTACCGATTACACACGCGCAAATGGCAATTAAACCAATCCTGTGTCATGCCCTTCCGGTGGAAAGTCTTTCCTCCATTATCTTTATCGTCGGATCGCGGATTTTTTTTTTTACGCAGAATTAAATATTCCGAGGGAAAATTTCAACTCAATGACTCATAGATTTTTACTTAGCATGACTAATGCTCAGATTTCGGGATGTAAACCTGTTATAAACGCCTGAGAACCTGTGGTTTGTTTATCAGCTCGTTTTCCGTCGTGTTGATAAGGTTCGCCGGCAACTGTTCGCGAAGGAAACGCTTCTGGGCGTGAAGCATGCCCGCGATGCTTCTGTTCACGGCCGTTTATGCTGCCCCCGATGATGGTTCTCGGTGAAACGGTACCGAAACGCGGTTACACACTCGGTTTCCGTTTCGACCACGTAGCGGCTTACGCGCGGGGCAAGCAAAACGAGCACCGGGACCCACCCGGACTGAAATAACGCGGGCCTAACATTAGCTCGCATATTTTATTTTTACGATTACGCGCCGGTTCACCGTTCTACGTAACCTGGCTACCGGTGAGGTAATTCGATTCAGGGAGCAAGTATGAGGCCACTTTGTTGTCGTTCGACATGATTCACAGGACTGAGGCATTCAATCTTGTTGCATTGCAATTCATAATAATAAATCAATGATTTCTATGCTATTTTCATTGATTAAAAAAGTTATAATGTCGCGAATTGAATAATTTATACGCGTCTAAGCAGAATTATTAGAAAACTGATACACAATGTGTACATTATGAATTTGATTAATTTGATTTACACATCTATTTGTTGAGTCATTATGCTGTCACGTCCTATCGAATATCCCATGAATGGGAACGTAGACTCGACGAGAAAAATGCCAGCAGGTTTGATAAGAACAAAGAATTCTCTATCAGATGAAAAGAATAATGACTCGATTGATTAGCCTCTGAATCATTGTGCTGTACGACTCTATGCAAATGATAATGCGGAGGCTATGGACGGGTGGAGTTTGCGGTGTGCATAGCAATAATTCACGCACAATGCATTTTTCCTCCGTTTGGTTTCGACGTCGCCAGATGATTTATGCAACTTTCGACGTTTCCCCGGTAAAAAAAAGTTGACCCGGCTCTCTCGACGCTTTCAGCGATTCATTAATCTCCCGGTACGCTTCGATCCCGTTGCTTATCGCTGATAACACGTGCTCGGCTGGGTTTTAGCGAGCGTCTCATGAATTTTCATCGTCCGCGCTCGAGGAGCAACAAGGTTCGTGGACCCGATATTATATAGCTACAACGGTCCGTTGTCGGTGCGTTCGGCCTCGTACACAGAAATTCACTATTGCCAGATAGCGAACACTGCTCTAAAATTAGCGTTCCCAAACTTAACGAAGAATCTCCGATAACTTTGTTTGTATTGAGCAGCGATTCCTTAAGATTGCCGTGTTATCGTATGGAAAATTATGGAGAAACCGCGAAGAGACTTCTATTAGTGTTCCAACACACCAATGAGGAAATTCCACGAGATTACAATGTTAACTTAATGCAGATTTTTATGCAAGTGTAGAAAGTGTTTTTTAAATTCTAAAACATACATTTAGCTTTTCACGTCTTGGACAGTTTTATACATTACACGCAACATTGCACATACGATTTTCGTAAAAATGCGCAAACCGCAGTCTAATCGTGAAGGAAACGGCAATAATGATGAAGGCGATGGAGAAAAGATTTTCTATTGTGAACCGAATCTGTGTCACGGAGAACAGCGACGCGTCGAACATGAGAAAGAACAAACATATCTGGCATGGTCACGCGTAGAAGCCGGCGATGATGAAAAGGAGAAATTCAGAAAGCATCGGAGAGACACCGTTTTCTTCGACAAAATCGCGCGGTTTGATCGATGACCCGCGCGGTGCGTATTAATCCGCGTTGTTATTTGTCGCATGCTCGTTTCCCCGGTGATAAATCCGGGCGACTTGAATAAATCGAGCCAAGAAATCGATTACCGCGATACGGATCGGCGATAAATCATGCATTAGTCCGGTTGGACGTGACCGGAAACGCGGCGCTCGATTCCTCTGTCCGTCGCACCTGGATACGATTCCTCCTGGATATCAGTCAGACTTCATGGGTGGTAAACGTAGCAGAATCAACCGTTTCCACCGGCTCAACGATCTTTAAAACGATCTCTTATGCAAAGTAAACACTCCCAGATAACAATCTAA
>SMSR01010396.1:253232-289493 GCA_019453355.1 Ceratina japonica
GAGACTGCGATACGCGGTTTAGAAAAATATCAACGCGAATCGGAGCAGCCGATCGAGGCTGAAACGAGCAGCCAACGCTGATCACCCGGATAACTCGTTGGCCTTAAACGGTTCATCAACTTCGCCGAACTAAAAGCATTCACGGCGAGTTATGCTTCCGGCTGCGATCTGTGCCGAAAGATACGTTCCCCAGTTTCGAACTCCGCCGCGATCAGCAATCTCTAAGATACGGGAAAATTAGCAGCTGATTAGACTGGCCATATATCTTTTTTAATATACATCCACATTTCAAACACCTTTCATTTTCTTTTGACTATTAGAAAATTGATGGAGTAAATAAAAGCATATGCAAACCATGATGCTTCATTAATATCTGATAAGTAAACAATTTTTTATACATTCTTTTTCTTATAGATGAGAATTTGCATAAGAATGAACGGTNATAAAAATTCGAAGCTCGGTCGAGAAAAATAATAGGCACGGCCGTTAATGTCGAAGGAATTAAGCGCGCAGATGAAAAGTTAAGGAAAGGCACGGTGGCTGTCGTGCGTTCATGGGAAATCCAGTTACAATGCGGCCGCCTAATGGCATTACTCGCGAGATTCACCGTGACGAAATGACGGAGCGCGGCGTAATTTCGTTGAACGGCCACGGTGAATCGCCGCCGGCACGTTCGCTCCTCTCCGTTCTTTCATATAGGTATCGAAGAAATCGCGGTGAAAATAATGATGCGGCATCTCTCCCCGTGAGCGGGTAATCGAGAGCGACGCTCGCCCGCTCCGTTCCCCTTTGGTGCCGTACGATCGCAGGACACCCCGGGGCTACCGCGCCGCGTAATGCCGCGTTAACGAGCGTTTAGCTAACAGACTCTCGGCCGCGACACCTCGTTAATAACTAATCATTTCACGACGATTTATACGACGCCCGCGGAGAACGAATCCTACAACTGTGTAATTCACGGTTTGGTTAAATCAATTTACCGACGACGTCTGATTTCGAATCGCTCACCAGCCTCTAATTTAATGCAATTTTTATCTCGCCCGGATATCAACGACTCGTGATGACTCCAACCCTGAATATCTCCGTGTCAAGGTGAAGGACAAATTAAATGGACTCTGCGATGTATAACGCAAGAGATTTCATGAAAACCAAGTGATTAATGAGTAAAGGCGAATCGCGCGTATCTCGTTNATTAAATGGACTCTGCGATGTATAACGCAAGAGATTTCATGAAAACCAATTGATTAATGAGTAAAAGCGAATCGCGCGTATCTCGTTTATTAATCGTATATTCCAAATAGTTATGTTTGTATAAAAATCGGCTATCGTGTGTACACACGAGAGACGTAGGTGAATCGTGCGAGCTATCAAACAAAAACGAAGGCAAACGCACACCTTGACAATTACAAAGCACCGAGATCTTATATGGGAATGCAATCAAGCTCGAGGCGGCGGCACCTTATCACTGTAATGATAAGAACGAAGACAAACAGCCCCGTGAGTCGTGAAAGAAATCGAACAGCAAATCCATAAGTTTACCTTGTTCGCTTTTTAAAAGCCTCTGTCCATCGACTCCGTCGGTTCATCAAACGTTTTCTTTTTACGATTCACGATCTGTGTAATCATCCGATCATTTATCAGAGAATAGAACTGATAAATTATTTAAATTACGGGAAGTACACTTGTTGCGATTAAAGAAAGCGACATTTCATGCGCGCCGACCTGGTACTTAAACCGCGCGATGAATCCTGAATCGGTATAATAAGAATAAGACGGAAGCGGAGTAGCGGAAGTACTCGAAATCGTGGAACCGTTACTCGCGTGAGCTCGATCTCGCGTCTGTCTGCGTGTACGTATGAATATCAATGGCGCACAATAAAATATTTCGAGCGATCACTCGCCGTGGTTTGCCGACCTCCGGCCGATAAATCCGCGGGCAAACAAGTGCACCGCGCCGCGGAATCTGCGATTGTAAACTAAAGCTACAAGAATCTAAAGCTAGCATAATGTGACTCACCGACGCACGGATAAATAGAAGTAACGATAAGTGAGACTTTATCGCAGTTAATGAACTCCGACAAGAAACCGTGCTTTCTCTGAAACAAGACCGGGATACATCGCGCTTCCGAGAAATTTGCACGCGCAATCGATTCGCGAACGGGTTAAGAGGAGGAAGAGGCGCGAACAGGTTGCCATAATTATTCCTTGCGTGTACCGATTTAATATTCGCGGTAGAATATATGCCCAACCCTCGGCCGAACATCGAAATTCATTGGGATTCGAACGATGCATCGGACTCGCGTCGCACGAATCGAACGATGCACGCGTGAACATTTGACAAACGGTACCTGGCCGCCCTTGCAGGAAGTTAGAAATCGTGGGCCCGTTCGACAGTCACGAAAAGAGGTTGACACTTCCACGTGATTTTATGATATCGTTGACTCTTTCAAGCATGGCGAGAAGTCCCAATAAGTACAGTAATTTCTTATGCATTTTAATCATTCCTCGAGCAAAAACATGAACGTATGTTGTAAAATTCCTTGTTTCAGATTCAAGGGAATTGCATAACGGCTATCTTGTGCGTGCGAACGAAGCCAATAAATTAAAAAAAGAACGAGGAAACGGGCACACTTCCTACTTCGAACTTAATGAAAAAATTCAAATTAACTGTTCGAAAGCTGATTGAACACGCTGGAAAGTTGACTCAGAAAAATACTCGGCACATTTTCCACCAGTTTTCCGCGGTTTACCGATAATTATCAGTCGGCGTTACAACGCGCGCGTCAATATTTTCCAATTTCCGAATAATTATAAAATAAAAGAGAAAGCGCGCGATGCTCGGAGCGAGATCGTAAATTTCTGCGGCCGGACGTTTCATTAGATTCGCAGGTAAACCGTTTACAGGAGACGCGACGTGCCGCAAGAGTTCGCGGCTCGTCCCGTCGACTATTTACGAACTGAGGAAAACGAGACTTCAACGTCCGCGAAAGTAACACGTGCGCAGATTTAAAAACCAGTCTTCGGATACCGCGTTCACCGATGATCCGTCGAATGATCGATGAATCGCCTCTATCGGTGAAAACTGTTACACCCTTCTCCGTATGTCTTAATGTTCGCAAAAAGATCAACAAAATACNGAATTGCATAACGGCTATCTTGTGCGTGCGAACGAAGCCAATAAATTAAAAAAAGAACGAGGAAACGGGCACACTTCCTACTTCGAACTTAATGAAAAAATTCAAATTAACTGTTCGAAAGCTGATTGAACACGCTGGAAAGTTGACTCAGAAAAATACTCGGCACATTTTCCACCAGTTTTCCGCGGTTTACCGATAATTATCAGTCGGCGTTACAACGCGCGCGTCAATATTTTCCAATTTCCGAATAATTATAAAATAAAAGAGAAAGCGCGCGATGCTCGGAGCGAGATCGTAAATTTCTGCGGCCGGACGTTTCATTAGATTCGCAGGTAAACCGTTTACAGGAGACGCGACGTGCCGCAAGAGTTCGCGGCTCGTCCCGTCGACTATTTACGAACTGAGGAAAACGAGACTTCAACGTCCGCGAAAGTAACACGTGCGCAGATTTAAAAACCAGTCTTCGGATACCGCGTTCACCGATGATCCGTCGAATGATCGATGAATCGCCTCTATCGGTGAAAACTGTTACACCCTTCTCCGTATGTCTTAATGTTCGCAAAAAGATCAACAAAATACTGTACGCCAGTAATCAGCTGAAAGATTACAATAAATCATTCAATCATTCATGTATTCGAACCATATAACGAAACTAGACTACAGATTTTAGTGCAAAAATATGTTCTTTAAATTTATAGCCTTTTTGTATTGGAATACGTAAGCAAAGGATCGTCAGGTTAATGAGAGCTCAGGGTCCCTCTCGAATTATTTCTGACGAAGAAGGTGGAGGAAGCGACGCGGTCCGATGGGAGCCTCGAAGCTTCACCCACGGAGACAATGAAGCGACCGATGCAGTAACATCCGGTTATGTTTCATGACGCATTATTGTCCGCGCGGCGACAGGGGGAACAAGGGTACGAGGATGATAATGATTCGGTCGTCGATAATAAATGGTACCGCGCCCAGGCCGCGTCCGTCGTCACGAGCGGCGATTCCCATTGGTAAAACCACCGCGGAACAGGGAAATTTGTCGAGCAGGGGTGGAACACGAGTCGCGAAACATCGAAAAGCAATAATGCGAAAAAGCGTGGGTAGGGAAGGGTGGCAGGTCGAAGCCTGATTAAAAAGGAGGTCGCATGGGACAGACGCGTCGCAGACGAGAGGGTGAGACTGCAGACGTCCAGGAAATTACGAGGACGAAGGTTTATCGATCCGGGCATTTGCCAATATCGGCCTCCTCCAGCTGAGAAATATGATTAGTCGGCCTAAATCACGAGCCCTCCGCGCCCTTGACACGAAACCCTAAAAGTATACTCGTTATCACTCCTTGATAACCTCGCGCGGTATTGCACCATTTTTAATGCGAAAAAAATGGTCCCGTTCCCAGTAACGTATCGATATCAATCGGAGTTACAACACTTTGATAAATTAAACCCATCAAGCCTGAAACCCACTCGAAATACCGCTCCTACTATTTTTCAACCCTTTCAATCAACCATCCGCGAGCAAGCTAGATCCACCGACGTACCGTTAATCAATCGAACGTGCAAAATCGCTCGCTAAAGGTGGAATATCCACTTGTACCGTGTTCCCGTATCGCATCGCCGTTGCCTATGACGCAACGGTGCACACGTTCAATAAAATGAACTGAAAAATTCGCGTACAACGTCTGCCGACGCGAAAAGAATCAATTATTTTTCGACCATTCTTATTGATCAGGCTATAGCGAGAGACTACGGTTCGCAGAGGCGATTCCGACTGCGTGAAATGGCAGGCGCGCCGCTGCGTAATTGGATCGTTTCGCGTTCGAAGCTCTCTTTTATCTGTCCCAACCTCGGCGAAACGAAACAGTAAATCAACTGTTCCGGCGTGAATAAAATTTATAGAGAGTATGCTCGAACGAGTGTGAAACCATCCGATCTGAAGAAATTTCTCCACGGGGCAAAAAATCCAGACCGGGGCTCCGTATTCTTAATTGACTCGCTCGGAACGAAAGGGATTGTAGTCGATTACGCGGATTTTTGTATCGATTCGAAATCCGCCGCGAGTAGGCCGTATAGCCCCGGCGAGGCAGCATAATGGTCTATAATCACGTTTAAAAAATGCTCCCTGACAGGAGTTGCCGGGAGTACGGAGGCTCGAGCGTTTCGATCGCGCGAATGATCTATGGATCGGTGTGCGAGGGAGCGTTCGCACGGATCATCGAAAAGGAAAACTGGGGGCCCGACGCGGGCGGCCTGAACGCGCTCCATTGTGCTTAGAAAGTGATCCGTGGAACGGTGAAAAGGTGAAAATGGATATGAGAACGTCTCGGTTCGGTTGGCGCAAGAAAACGGCCACGAAATTCGAACCGAGCGACGAACGAACTTTCGGTTGTCACGATTGATTGGCATGAAACGGCGCGGTACACACGGTCGCTAAGCTAAATTAACCAGATAACTCTGCTGTAACGACCATCCCTCTAATCTGGCTCGCCAGAACGAATCGCATGCTTTCTTGACCCAGAAACAAACGAAAAAAATTACTGCTGACCGCGAACGGTGTTACACTTTAGCAACGAATGCACTTGCACCTCATAAATCTTACCGCGTTCCTAACTGCTTATTGTCTGTCAAAAAGTCTGGCCAATATCCAGGATTGGAATCGGAGGCCAGCTGAATTGAAAGTTTATGATAAAATCATATAGTAAAGTCGTGCATATAATAAATCATTCAATAAATCACAGCTACAGATCGCAGCATTTTAATATACGATCTATTGAATTAGAAAATCAGATTCCCTAAGAATTCTTACATATAAAGAAATAAAAGATATTGAATGCGAATCGTAAACTAGAATTCGACATAAATGAGCACATACTAAAGGTAAGCAGATAAAATATCGTAAAGGAGTAAGGAAAACCGAGCCGTTTTATTGGTAGAAATGAGACGCAGGCAAATAGTTCCGTTTCTCGTTAACACCGGCCTTCAATTAGCGAGGCGAGCAAACGTTCAAAGAACCCGCTTGGCGGAGGCGATATCGAATAAGCATTTGCATATCTCCGTTGATTAAGTAATTAAACTTATCAGGATATTCGACGCTCATATACTCAAAGATATTATTATTGCGTAATTATTATTTAAACATGGCCAGTTAAAATTATTCCCTTTCCTGTTCGAAATCAGATTCCTTTATTACAACATCTCGTGCCGATGCTAATGTACTATGCAAATTGATCGCTGAACGATTCTTGAAAGCGGCTATTGAATACTTCAAATCATTTCCTTGTACCTGACACTTGTTTCCAGGTCAGAGTTGACCGCTTTATCGGCGTGTCTCGTCTTGTCCCAACCGAGAAAACAATTTATCGGGAAGAGAGATTTTCCGGATGCCGGAGCGCGCGAGCCACACGGCGAGAGGAGGAGGTATGCCGCACGGGTACGCCGCAAATTAGAATTTTTCCGCCGCAGGTGCAATGGACCGTCGTAGGTACACGTTCGCCAAGTGGATCGCGTGTTGCACGTCATTAGATGCGACTCCACGATCCGCCGTTCCCGTAAGAAAGAACGTAACGCGGTTGATGGCCAGCGAACAGTGAAACTCTACTCTCCGCGGAGGACCTGGAGGATAACCATTATCGTTTTATAAGCTGCTACAGGAACCGCGAGTTCTGCCCGCTCGGACAACATTAGGAACGATGATTCAAGAGAATGCCGCGGGCTCCGTGCCTGTTAAGAGGTCGTAGAAAATACTGTAGAACGTAGAATGAGTCGATAACAGTTATCATTTAAAACGCGCTCTTATTTACTGACTTCATTAAAAAAAAAACCTCGTATGCACTTACCATAGTTCATTAAATCTATTCCGGTATTTTATCAAATTAAACTAACTTACGATTCGTTATGATACTGCAATGAATAAAGTTTCTCGAGGAATATTTATCAGACTTTTTGATAGACGGTAAGCGCTCTAAGAGCCGTATCTTCTTAGTTATAATACTAAACGCTAGCAGGAAGAGATAGACGCGCGCGTTTCGGTCAGTGAACACCTTTATGTCGTACACACCGGCGCCTACGATATTTAAGCTCGCGTTGCCGGGTGTTCCCGTTTTTCGCGGTCAGCTCCCCGTGTAGGTACTCACATGTCTGGCGATCGTTTCGTGCGAGAGACCCCGGCGCGTACGTTTGTTAGCAACAACCGGCTCGATCTGGCCGCGGCCGTTTAATTGCTCCCCACCACCCCGGCCCGGCTCGAATTAATTGTAACAGAGAAAGAAGCAGGAAATCTAGCGGTCCGCAACATTGCCGAGTCACGCGATAAATTCGCGTAACGAGTGATAAATTATTTGAGAGTCTATGGTAATTAAGGACAATTTCTAGGGAATTCAATTATATAGAATTGATTGAGCGAGCGCGAGGGATTCCGAGTTAATTCCACGTCGTGGAAGATTGATTCGAAACAAAAGACGATCCGGGTGGCCGATTTTCAAGAATTCTCCCAAGTTTCGTCGGGTTCGAGAAAGGCGGCGCGGACTTGCGCAACCGAGCCTCGTTTCCGAGCCAGCAGACCAAATCGTCTGAACGAGATCAAAACCATCTATGATCGACGCAAGGATACGACGACATCGACGCCGCTGACACAAAAGAGACCGAGCGAACGGCAGGAATCGAAATTAACGGGACCGAAATTGAGTACCGAGAGGACAATCGTCGTGACGGACAAAAAGCCCATAGAACACTGCGTCTCTTCTGGGCCCCGATAGAGCATCTCGACGACGCTTGGTCGTTCGAGATAATCGATCGACCCAATTTTTTCCCTACTACTCTAGCGCTAGAGTTTTAGTACCGTGGAAATGGGATATAAAACTTGACCGATAGCTACGCTCTTGTTACACGGACACTGTTCGCGGCCGGTGCATGCATATACGGCAAGAAAATATCCCTATTCTTTGTGTTACCGTTCCGGGGTTAATAGCATGCGTGACTCGAGCAACGGTAGCGAGCAAGAAAAATATGACGGGGGGGTTCCTCGAAAGGGTAAAGAAAGAGGGTTTCCCGTTCGGCGGACGTCCATCATCAAGGATACACCTTCGGCCGCGGTGTTTTTGAATTCCTAGAAAGCATGCAGACGTGGCACGTGATAATGCGGTTTTGCGCTCGCCACGGCGAGCGTCTCTCTTTCTTTCGGACAGGGAAACAGGGAAAGAGCATCGCGTATCTCTCGACCGCAACAGATCGCTCTGAAACGTTCCTTGTCCGGCGAGCAAACGCCTAAAACGAACAACGCTTCGACCATGATCGGTTCCTCCGCTCCTTCGGCTTTTTTCTTATTTTGGCTTAGAAACGAAACGGTTTGCTTTTTTGAGGACGGGGATCGTTCCGCGAGGCAACATAGCGTGTCGAGCACCGGGACACTTAATCGCCAGATTTCTTTCCAACGCCGGACACCACCCGACCGTACTATTTTTATTAAGTCGCGTATCCACTTGTGTGTAACATAATAAATCATATGTGATAATTAAGCGTGTGATCGACGGCGACACGACAGTCGGATATGATAGACGTAGACAGACGCCTTTAGCGGAATTGGTAGGAGGCGTTTCCGGTAAGCAGAGCAGAAGCTCGGACGGCGGACTGACCGTGTTAATTCGAGAGAATAAATACCATTGAATGGACGGAGTAAAAGTAATGAAAACAAGCTTTCTATTTGCATCGTATGAGAACGACAACTTCCGGTCGAATGGGTGTCGGCAAGTGAAATCGGGTACAGCCACCCGACGCTTCGCCGACTCCTTAAGAATCGATATTATTCCATCAATTATCCCCCCGTTTACGCTCGGCAACGGAACTCGAGACTGCGATACGCGGTTTAGAAAAATATCAACGCGAATCGGAGCAGCCGATCGAGGCTGAAACGAGCAGCCAACGCTGATCACCCGGATAACTCGTTGGCCTTAAACGGTTCATCAACTTCGCCGAACTAAAAGCATTCACGGCGAGTTATGCTTCCGGCTGCGATCTGTGCCGAAAGATACGTTCCCCAGTTTCGAACTCCGCCGCGATCAGCAATCTCTAAGATACGGGAAAATTAGCAGCTGATTAGACTGGCCATATATCTTTTTTAATATACATCCACATTTCAAACACCTTTCATTTTCTTTTGACTATTAGAAAATTGATGGAGTAAATAAAAGCATATGCAAACCATGATGCTTCATTAATATCTGATCAGTAAACAATTTTTTATACATTCTTTTTCTTATAGATGAGAATTTGCATAAGAATGAACGATCTATTAATCAACTACCATCCCTTTTGACGATCTTTTTAGCAAAACGTAAAAAGTAAAGAATGTCTCGTAACAGGGGTACGTAACAGTGGGCCCATTGTAACCCGATAGCGATCAGGAAGCGCTCGAGGTTCAAGTCGATTACGAAAAAGCATTTTCTTTCCGCGGTGCGCGAGGGAACGACACGTGGACGCCGGGTAGGTATCGCGTGACACCCTCGCCTACCCGTTTCAGTTATAATTATATCAGACGACAATGGCCAGCCCATATATAATGACAATGCCGCGCAACGCACGCCTTTCTGTGTCCGATTTCCCCCGAGTGATACATTCTCCGCCAAGTTAACATCTACCGTGACTTAATCCATTTACGTCATCAGCACATAAATTATTGTATCAATCGTATGCACTAATAGATCAATCACTGACTATTATACAAGATTTAGTACCAATTATCATAACAATCATTATAGAAAATGTAATATGAATTAATACATGGATCTTACTATTACTAGGGATCGTAACTATTAATATAAAACATTGCTATACCAGTTATTACATCAACTATGAAGTACTGCATTAATTTTTAAAGTAATATTCATGACCAAGAATACGAGATGCAAATGAGTTAAGGAAACTGCTATACAACCACCAGATACCGTAGAATCCCATGAAAAACAGGGATAATCGGGGGAGCAATGAGGTAGCAGCTGATAAACATGGTCTCTGGGTAATTTAGAAGGCATCTCTAGAGGGTGAAAACAGGATCCTTATTGCCTCACCTCTGCTCGCTCCAAGTGCAAGATATTCGACGATGAAAAATACATAAACACAGCGAGCAGTAAAAGCAAACGCGAATGAGGTAGGAAATTTATGTCAGAAGAGGAAGCACGCGATCTTCAAGCCGGATATAAAATTCGCTCACAAAAAATATCAAAAGAATTCCTTACTAGATCGTTTCACCGACGAATACATTGTACCAATTATCGTGCTATGCAATGACATATCATTTATCAACTTTTATATGAAATATTTTAATTACTATAATAGCTGACAGCGTATGATGCGAATGACACGACGGGAAAGCTAGTGAAAGGAAATTTTCCCAGGGGCAAGACAGGAATTTTCCGAGTACATACGTGACGTTCTCGAAGGAAAAAAAAATCGCAGGAAGACAAACGCGACGTCGTAGTTAGTCGGTTCTATCTCATTCCGCTCGATTAAACGCGACGAAGAGGGTTTCGATCGGCGATGAGACACATCGAGGTAACTCGATTCAGACGTAGGTACCTACCTACGGGCAATTACCGCGTTTCCCGTCGTTACGGGCCAGGTAAGCGAGACCGATTTTCATACGACTTCCGCAGGGCGGAATCAGCGAATTCGTTCCTCCAATGAACATCCCGGGAAATCTGCTGCCACGCATTATTTACCACGCGAGTGCATACATCGTACCTTATTAATACACAAGTAGTCATCCAAATGAAACCTTTATGACGACCATTTAGAAAATTAAATCTAAATTTAGATCCCTTTTAGATTCAGGAAACAGCATGAGTATTTTAAAATTATGGACCCCCAGCTTTTCTTATAAATTGATATTTTCTATTACCCTAAACACTATTATTAAAATTCCTACTGATGAGCCAGATAAGTAAAATAAATCTGATCAGAGTAACCCGTTTCATACGATAAAGAAGCGGAGCCCTATTTCACAAATGTAGCATCTGCCGGTGAATTCATTCTGCGAGAATCGCGTGTAATTAGACGTTCCGTTTCTCGTACATGCCCGCGAACAGGAATAAAAAGAGCCGATTAACAGCCGAGTAACTATGTACCGGCGCACGCAGGAGGCCTTTATATGACTAATAATACAATTAAAATATAATATAATAGTAATTGGCCGCGATACACATGCTGGGCAACCGATTATTAGGATGATAGTAATTGCGGGGAAAAGTAACGCGATACAAATTACCGGAATCGCGGTGAATCTTCCTGAAGGAAAGAGCAACCTGCTTCATATTGAAAACAATTATATCCAGCAGCTACGTCCCTCTTCATAATCGTAGAACGTATTGTAAAGTACAACGCGAGTCAATAAGAATTATTACAATGAGTCAGTATGATTTTATCAAATCCGTGTATGAATTTCTTATACGATGGGAATCATTAAACGTAGCCTTGAATTTCAATGAATTAACATGTATCTATGTCAGGCTTTATAATGAATTCAGCGACCAACAATAGAGTAGATAATTTTAAATAATATTCTTTACTGACTCAATTTGTAAAAAATAAGTAAAATTAAAAACCATCAATAATCGAGTAAAAATATGTGATATTTTAATAAATAATAACTTTCCAGGATGAAATTCTAGCTTAAACTGCATATCAGCTCTTTTTTTAATGTACATAATTCTGTGTATGACTTTTTATATTTACGGAAAGACTCAGAGCTAAGAATGTAGTGTAAGAAAACATATGAGGCATGGATATACGCTTAACCCGGAGAATGAAGCGAACGACCATAGCGAATCTCAGTCAGAGCGTTAAAACTACTTAAGATGACAATGTTTACGATGCCTGGCGGCAGTAAATTGCGAGTGTTCTTAGGTTTGATATAGTAAAAAAATGTACCGCTCGGGAGTCCACTCGAGTCTGTTGGTTATTAACCCTCTTATGTACGGTAAGCGGAAGCCCCTCGATTCTTGAAATATCACTCGATGGGGTGGTCTTCGCGGAGGGTCCTATACTACCAAATGGTTGCCATCGAGGAGACCACTTGCTAAGAAAGTAGCTTCTCTTCCGACAACAATTTCGGTACGCCGCAGGAATCCGGGAAAGGGTGACGAAACTTAAAATTAGCCTCCGTTACCGAATGCGTAACCCGACTCGAGGATGCTTTTAGATCTCCACACTCATTCATAACTCACTGGATATTTTCAAAACAAAATCAACAATAAGCTGTCCGTAAAAAGCTCCAGACAAAAAGTGCTACTTAAATTAAAAAATATGGCAAGTATCTTTGATTATATCCGATCCAATTCATACTTTTTATCAAAATCCAGATTGTAAGTACGATTATTCGATGCTTTTATCGAAAAGCGTCTTTTTGAGGGACGACCACTAAATTTACAGTTAGTAAATTGCAAAAGGACGACAGGAAACGCGAGAGGACGTGGAGATCGATGACTGTTGGTACCGATGCGCGATTAATAAACGGTCGGAGGGCATTTATCGCGTGTCCCGCGCGCGCGCTAATATAACTGTTCCTTGTCGGATAGATTTTTTTCGTTGCTGGTCGATCGTGATAAATCGGCCAGCGGCAGGCTCGACGCGCGCGCGTAAGCGTTATTAATCCTGCACGCGATAACATTTGTAAGTAACAGACAAGTCTATAAGTTGCGTGAAACATATTGTAATTGCGGGTTCGATAAGACAGCGCGGCGCGTTATCGGGATGAAATGATGAAAGTGGAACGGTGAACGTATGCGAAGGGGCGGGATCGTTTCTTCGCGATTCATTTGTTTCATCCATTCGTTCTATGAAGACGTGCGACGTAAATCAACAGGAAATAAACTNAGCGAACGACCATAGCGAATCTCAGTCAGAGCGTTAAAACTACTTAAGATGACAATGTTTACGATGCCTGGCGGCAGTAAATTGCGAGTGTTCTTAGGTTTGATATAGTAAAAAAATGTACCGCTCGGGAGTCCACTCGAGTCTGTTGGTTATTAACCCTCTTATGTACGGTAAGCGGAAGCCCCTCGATTCTTGAAATATCACTCGATGGGGTGGTCTTCGCGGAGGGTCCTATACTACCAAATGGTTGCCATCGAGGAGACCACTTGCTAAGAAAGTAGCTTCTCTTCCGACAACAATTTCGGTACGCCGCAGGAATCCGGGAAAGGGTGACGAAACTTAAAATTAGCCTCCGTTACCGAATGCGTAACCCGACTCGAGGATGCTTTTAGATCTCCACACTCATTCATAACTCACTGGATATTTTCAAAACAAAATCAACAATAAGCTGTCCGTAAAAAGCTCCAGACAAAAAGTGCTACTTAAATTAAAAAATATGGCAAGTATCTTTGATTATATCCGATCCAATTCATACTTTTTATCAAAATCCAGATTGTAAGTACGATTATTCGATGCTTTTATCGAAAAGCGTCTTTTTGAGGGACGACCACTAAATTTACAGTTAGTAAATTGCAAAAGGACGACAGGAAACGCGAGAGGACGTGGAGATCGATGACTGTTGGTACCGATGCGCGATTAATAAACGGTCGGAGGGCATTTATCGCGTGTCCCGCGCGCGCGCTAATATAACTGTTCCTTGTCGGATAGATTTTTTTCGTTGCTGGTCGATCGTGATAAATCGGCCAGCGGCAGGCTCGACGCGCGCGCGTAAGCGTTATTAATCCTGCACGCGATAACATTTGTAAGTAACAGACAAGTCTATAAGTTGCGTGAAACATATTGTAATTGCGGGTTCGATAAGACAGCGCGGCGCGTTATCGGGATGAAATGATGAAAGTGGAACGGTGAACGTATGCGAAGGGGCGGGATCGTTTCTTCGCGATTCATTTGTTTCATCCATTCGTTCTATGAAGACGTGCGACGTAAATCAACAGGAAATAAACTTGGAAACTATAATTTCCTTATTGATTCTACCGTACATAGAAAAAAAGTTCCATGCATTTTTCTTCCCTTCCCTGAACATAATTTCGATAAATGCTTCAAATCTACAAGAAAGATCGTATACAATTTTCTCCTATCTTGAATACTTCAGGACTAATCGATTAATTAGTCCGCCCATCCAATTATTCCTATTGCATATGACCTTTTTTTGTATCTGACAAGCACAGCTATATACAAGCATGAAAAATGAGTTTTTGATAAAATGATACGCATGAGTTAATCACGTGTCCCACTGTATATTAAATAAAGAGGAAAATAACCAGTTAGAGATAAGGAAAAACGGTCGTAATTTCCAAACGGCAATTCCTTAAGGACTTAAATTCTGCTTTTTTCCGCGCGTTTTAATTTCCGTCGCGAATTACAGTCCTGTTCGGAGGCGGGAGCGTGGCTAAGGAAACTGCGAAAAACAGCATGCACGCCGGAGCATGATTCCGGTCTGCATCCTCTTTTCGCTCGCACACGCGCGCAATTAACGCGGAATCTCGCGGCTTCGAACCCGATACCGTTGCGAACCGCGAGAGATAAAAGCAGTCACCAACAAGTGGAAAACGGAGCAGAGAATCTGCGCAAATATAATGTATGAATAATGAAATACGTATAGCGTATGAGACAGGGAGGAGCTCGATAAATTAAGAAAAGGATGAGGGGAAACATAAAGAATCCGGGAGGAGATAAAGACAACCGAAACTTCAGCCGAAGAAACAGACCGAGGCTTTTTCTCGTGAAAAAAGACTAAGATAATCGCGGTCGAATTAACGGGTACGATTAAATAAAGGAAAGCGAGCGTGCTTTTTGTTCGCATGTTCCAAGAATCCAGGTTAGACATCTCGATCGAGCGTGGAAGAGAGATTTCCTAAACCAATCCAGATTGCTAAAAAATGCACAACCTCAACCCTTTTAGTATCGAAAAACTGGTACCTAAGAATACCGATTCAAGTTGACACAGTTTGATAAATTGGACAAAAGGGAACATAAGTAATAAATTAATGACAAATCTACGATGAGAGTATAATAAAATTGTTAGGTTTAAGTCAGAAAGAATAGTTCACGGCGAAAACAGATCTGTTTTATGAACAGAAGCTAGTAAAAACAACTGTTCAATAAAAATCCTGAATGGCTTCCACGTCTGTACAACACGGTTATGCTTTTTTCCTTGGTTCACGACCTACACCGATCATAAACAACCAGTAGCCACAGTCAGCCGACGGATGCTGATCGATCGCCCAAATAAGAAACCTACAAAATTCTACGATTATTGCCGTGGTCGGAACAAGCTTCTTGGAATTGACATCAATCTAAGATTCGTTCTACTTTCAGGAAACAAATGTCAGATCGGACCGATACAAGAAATTTTATTAACGCGTTTACCTCGATTCCCGGGATATAGAATGCTCCAAAATTGTTAACTATTTGTTCGTTCCACACTGTTGACCAAGACATCTAATCTTAAAATCATGAAAATTAACCTGAATAATGCTGATAGCATTCACAACATATTTAATTTTTTATACAGATTAAGCTACCCAATTTTTTGGAATTCCATATGTAGAATGAGTTAATAAAAATAGTCACCTAAAGTACTTAATTATTTCCTGATTTCATTAAAAAAACGCATTACTTCATGCATACTTGATAAGCCTGATCCAGAGTTCTCTACTAATTCTAATCCCTGAACGCTAACACGATTTTTTTAGCGGGATATAGCGACGTCGTGGACTAGCCTGTGTGGTCTCGGGTTTATCCAGCGACAATCGGCACGATCGTAGCGCTCGTAACGATAAATACTCTCCGGGAATCGTACGGTGCCCGATATTTGAGGTCTCGTGGAACAGGAAACGTTCCGCGACGTGTACCGCGCAGCCGTTCGGTAATGTAACGTTCGGCTCGCTACCCCGAGGCCTCGTTTATTTGTATGGAAATAATTAAGCCCCGATCGGCAGGTGATAGCCGAGAGTAAGTCGTCGAGAGAATTTCCAATGACGTTTCCCAACTGATAAAGATTATGTACCAATTCGTGCAGCCGATTGACCGTATAGAATTGGAGTAACGGAACGGGCCGTGCTACCATTTCGATAGCGATCGCGTCCGATTTTTTCGCGCGCGAAGAAAGTGGATTGATGGAAAGTAAACGAGGTTAATCGTTTTTAGACGCAGCAATTTGGCGTTACTTTAAAGTTAATTGTGACCGCGGCAATAAGAAAGTAACAGTGGAATAGAATAAGAAGATGAGGAGGAGAAGCGCGCTGGCATTCCTCGTACGATACAGACATTATCACCGTGATTGCTGGGAGGAAAAAGGTAACAACCCTCGGATAGGCGTAATATAATCGCATCCCAGTAATGACGACCGGCAAAAAATGGTAAAACAGATATTGGTTTACGAGTGGAAGCCGATCGACCGGTATTTTCCTCTAATTTCGCCTGGCCGGGGGAGAAATACGTGGCTCCAGGGACAGCTGTGAAATAAATCAACGGCAGGGGGAACGGACAAAAGAAAAGGCCTCGGTTCCAGCTGAAAGTTTTACCTCGGGATGCATTAGGTTTTGCGAGGAGATCGCGTGAGTACTTCCGATTTTTCTGCTCCTTTATTTTACCTCTCCGCTCGAGCAGAGAAGATGGTGGAAAAAACTGCTCGGGGCTGAATTTTTCGAGCGGCGCGACTGCGAATCGAATAGGTTCGGAAATGTTTCGACGGTGACTAGCCGCTCTGTTTTTGCGCGGATCGCGGAAAGTGTCGCGTCGTGAAACGAGAAGAAATTCGTTCTCCACGTCGTAACTTAGACACGCGGTCTATTTATCACCAGAGATCATACCGATCGAAAAAATATACTAAATCACGAGTACTTTCACTAAAACTTTTCTGCGTTTTCATCGCCTGTCGAGGCGCGAATAGTCGATCGTTCACCCTCGTGAAAGCTCCTCTAGGAACTGTTTGTTCCAAGAAATTTACGTGCTAACTCGCGTCCACGCCCCGGCCCTTCAGATGGAATATTAACTCCGGGATTTGCATGCGTCGCGCAGGCCACGTTACACTTTCGCGGGAGAAGAACGATTCTCAGGGTGACGGGGACTCTCGACGTTATTAGAGAATGCGAGCAGGTACTTGGCAGCGGGCGCAGCGGCGTGTCGGATTGAATGCAATCACGGCTAATAAGCAGCCACAATGTCCGCGCGAATAGGGACCAGTTGATCGGCATTGTTCACGACACCGAGCATTAGCAATCAGTCGTTTGTCGGCCCTTTCTATTCTTAAACGCCTTCGAACGAGCGTCAGACGATTGATTTGAATGGGGCTGTAAGAGGATCGCGCGGGCAGATTTCGCTGAAAACGAGCCTTTGTGATTTTCCAATGAAACGGCGATAGAAAATTCGCGTAGCAACGAAATACGCCGAGGGATACAATGGTGTCTGACGGTGCTCGTTACTCCGGAATGCAAACTACTGGAGATCATTTTCTAAAATTGTCGGCGGAACGGGGACAAGGGCGAACAGGAAGGAATCGCGATAGACTTCCGCGTTTTCAATTGAACGTCAGGTGTCATTAAACGTGCCTCGATTATCCCTCGTTTCTCTTTCCCTCTGCCGTTCCGCTCTCCTTTTGTTCGGCCACAATAAGCTTTTAAACCGATGAATAACGACGAACTTTCGCTATCTCGTTTGCAAGACTTTTCTCGCGTTGACAGTAACGCGTGTATTCATAGAATATAACGTACGATCAATTGATCACCGTTACACAAATATTCCATTGATTAAGACGCGCAGCATCTGCTCCGTTCGAGATTTCTGTGCCCTCTGTTATTCCGTCTCCTGTCAATTTCATAAGAAAAACGTTTAGAAAATATGTATATGATTTACAAATCAGATTTTTTTTCCAGCTTTCCCATAGAAAGTTCCCTGGACTTCGCACACTCGTATTTCATTTTCCAAACATCGATTTGATACGCGAGTAAACAAATCGAAGGGACGGAGCAAAGAGAATTTCGGATGAACGCGGAGAGAGGCTTTTAAAACCGGTCGAATGGGAGAACGACGGAACACGAGAACGGGTAGAGGATCGGTGAAACGAGTCGGCAGAGAAAAGCGACGTTCCCACTGCAACAGGACACCGACGAACGCCCGCGGTGCGTCGTGCTCTCTGTGTGCTGTCGCTGCACTTCGCGCGGATATGCGTGTGCGACGCGCGTTGCGTCGCGTCGCGTCTCTGCGACTGCGACGTATCGAATGAAGCGCGACACGCCCTGGGAACGGATAACGCGAATAAAAAGCGTGGAAATGAATGGAAATCCCACCGCGTGCGATCGGTGTATAATTGCGCACGCGGTGTGTAAAAATGTCGACGCGTCGCACCTCGGGAGGCCGCGTTAACCCGGCGAGATTTTATCATAAATCGTCCGACCCTCGACTACAATTGCTAGATTAATTAAGACTGTCTACGCTACGCTCGACAATTCCTTCCACGACTTCCTCGATTCCAGCAGAACGCGACGCAGATCCTATCGACGCCGACGTATCTCTCCATTATCAACGTCCTGTGCCCGCCACGATCTTGAACAAAATAATACGGGGGAATGTGGTGCTCGTAGATCAAGCGGATTCCTGGTGCCCTTTTTCTTTCGACGATCCAGACAAGAAGAGCCGCGCGAAACGCCCACGCGAGCCTTATTATCTCCAGTGGCCATCGGGCCCGTTCAAGTGGCCCTCCCATCGAAAATTGGCAGCAATTAGAACGGGAGGGAAAGCGGGGGAAAAATTGGCGGATCGAAAAGCGACGAAGGGTCGACGTCCGATACGCGGCCGACCCGCCGTTAAACAGACTTAACGACCGACTTGGACGTGTTCCGCGACGAGAGTAAATAAGCGAACCGCCTGAAACGGTCGGTAATGAGTGACGGTACTTGATTTGCCGCGTCAATGATTGCGAAGACCTCTCCTGCTCGTCCGCGAACTTGAAATTCCACTGGCCGAATAGATGAGTACGCCAGCGGATTCTTTATCAGCGCCGGAGGCACCAGGCGCAGACACGAAACCGGGTGAACCCAGAGGCGAGACTGTTATTCAAGAATGTTCGATATGATATTCAGTGAAATTCGGTCACATGAACGTGCGGCACGGAGTCTTGTTTAAAAACGAGTTCTACCCACACAAAGTGAACCGTGTCACAATCGCCTTGCCTCCGGTGTCTCTTTATACAGCGTACAACAATTGTATTATGTACAACGTCTTGGAACATGGGAAAACTTTTAGGTCTAACACTTGAACGATTGATAAACGCCTTCAGGCGCCGATGACTCATTAAAAGTTCCTTCAAAATACGTTATCATTCATTGAAGATACGGCGCCGAATAACAAGAATGATATTATGTCAGTGACAGTGCTCGGCTTTTCGTCGAGCCGAGTGATTCACGAATTCGGAGAACAGTTCTTTGTACAATACGCCCATTACACCTTTGTAGACCTTTTCTCCTTCTTGTTTTTTAGCACAAAGGGAGGCTATCTCCTTGAACTCTTCGTCCGTGAAATTTGGAATTCCTAACTTGAACGTAGCGTGACTCCCCAAGGTTGCGAAGGGGTTGGGAGGGGGTGGAAGCATGTCTGGCTCGTAACTCGTTGCTCTCGTTACACTGGCATTAACCTTTGTACAGTTTCGTGTCTTATTCCCCTCCCGATCGGCTCGCAGGAAATAGAAACTAGACTTCGGGATTCCTGTTCTCCTTGAAGCCGTTAATCGCCGCCCGATTAACATCGAATTTTGTCCCGTCAAAGCGATCTCGCCCGTGGCCTTTGCGTTCAGCTGCAACTCTTCCGCGAGCGTAATTCACTTATGATGCATTAGCTAAACTTTTGCCTCGCATTTAAACGAATAGTAAACATTGATTTAAATCGCGTGTCGTGTCCACCGCGAACAGTTGCACCGTTCTGAACGTCCCAACATATGTCGCTTGAAATCGCAGGTAGACGAGCATTAGTCCCTGGGGTATATACGAAACCCGGCAGATGTTTCTAATAATGCGCTTCGACGAATCATAGACCGGCACATTGTTGAATCGAGTGAGATGAAATTTCACAAAGAGTACGTCGCTAAGGCAGAGAGCGAGAGAGAAAGAGAGAGAGAGAGAAGGAGAGAGCACACATGCAACAGGCTGGGACACGCAACGCGCCGGCCTGGAAAATCGCGCTCTACTCCGATATGCTCGGCGATAAACTTTTGATCGACTTTGCCGAGTTTATGAAACTGATTTCGATCGTTCGAGGAACGACAGGTCGTCGAACCTGTCGGGCAAACTCGAGGAGAAAGGCATTTCGAGGTTATACCGCGGCCTGTCAAGGAGGAAAAGGGTTGAGCCTCCGGAATGCAAATAGGAAAAATTCGCCAGATAGCAAGATGATCGTTTCCACGAACCTGGTTTTGAAACGCTGCGTGTCGTCCTGGCCGGCCCACATTTTCCTTCGCTAATCGACGAGAGTTCTCCCCAGCACCGTGGCTCCTGACAACTTGTGAATCACACGTTTTCGACTAACGACAAGGCGACAATTCGTGCCGGTCGTGCACGTTCGAACGGGTCTACGAGACGTGGGTCAGTCAGGCTGGGTCACGCCGCGACTTGCGTTCCTTTTCCGTCTCTCTCCTTGTCGCGTGCACGCACCGCCCGCCGGGAGCGAGGGAGAGGACACGATTCGACGGAGGAGAGCACAAGGAAACTGACGCACGCCACACGAGGAGGCGCCACCTCCAAAAACTCGTGTGCACGATCCACACTCGTGAATTCTCCTGTAATCACCTCGCGACTTGCCTTCGGAGAAATCATCTCCGCACCTTTACAGTATTTTTCTCACGTGCCCTAAATCACGAGAATGCACATCTTTTTTTGTATATTTGTATCGCTAAGCTAAAAAAATTTATTTATTGGCAAGACGCGTTGTTAATTTCATTTACTAATGAGAAGATATAATTTGAATGTTAGGATTTCCCTCCACATCTTGCTTAGAAAAAGAAGCCAAAGTTTATTGATACAGTGGGCTTGTCCCTTTCCCTCTGTCGCGTAATTCATACATTTTAGCTAGGGGTTACTATTGAAAAATGAAGACACGAGAAAGAGGGAAACGGAAAGAGGGAGAACAAAGGGGGTGGACAGAATATTGTGGCTCTGCAATTACGAAGCTTCGAGTCTAAATGTACACGCCTCTATGCGGCACGCCAAGAGCTACGGCGACGCCGGGTGAGTCACCTGAAACAGCATGACTCGTATTCGAGAACCGTGCGTATTATTCGCATGCGTTCCGAGAAAATATTTACGGCGAAACGAATTAAAATCCTCGAGTTTCCCATACCGTAATTGCACCCATAAAAAGAGCGCCACAAAACATTGGACATTCTTCGGAGATGCGTATGCAGGAAACGAATTAACCTTCTGTCATTTTCTGTTGTTATCATTACGGATATCCTGCAATTTCAATTTTATCGTACTTCGTATATCGTAGTCGCTTTTACGCGATAAATCATACGTGTCCCGTTTATTAGAGAACATACCTCGCAATGTTTAGACGTTATACGTATATCCGCGGTAAACCGCCAGCTTTTTCTCGCGAAAATGCCGGATATTGAAACGCGATACTTGCCAGGGTAAACTCGCTCGCCAAGACTTTACATACAATGTAAGAGAAGATTACGTAAACTACTTTCTTAATTAAGATTCCTTTTATTTCAGCTGCGCGTATCGAGTGACATAAAAATCGTACCGCACCATAAAAGAAAGCTGGTCGTTAATATCACTGTAATGACCATCAATAATATTGAAATTCTTTGATCGTATCTCCCTTCATTATTTTTCATCTACAAAGAGAAATTATTGTATGATTATTTTAAAATAAACTGTAAACAATTGGGTTTGAATTTCGTAGCTTCTTAAATGGAGTAGCAAGCGCAATCTGTTACTGTATCTTTGTACTCGCGGGTGCATCATCCTTAAGACATTACCGACTACGTCATTGACAGGTGCAACAGGCAAACTGCACCTGGCGTATGGTATCATTGTTCTCCACATATAATATAGAAAATTTAAAACATTCTCCATTCTTTCTAATGCACAAGAAAGATCTACATTTCTATTTACGACAATTTGATAGATTTATCTGCACTGTCTATTATTCTAAGAAGTATACCTATCACACTTTTAAATTTACCTTGCGAAATGATGTTCAACATCGAAATAACATAAAACAATGAATATGTCCATCAACAAGTATAACATGTACGCATATGTCTGATAGTCTCGTTGCAGACAGCTTAGTATGACGACAATCGCGATTATTTATTAGAGTTTAACGTCGTATTAGCATTTTTTCTAAATCCCGATTCGGCAGAGGTAGCACGAAAAAGGATTCGCAATGGATTGTCCGGTTATGACCGGTTCAAACTGACGCACCGTGCATAACAAAAAAGTCAGCAACCAACAAGACGCCGTTCCTTTATTTCTCATGTTATTTAACCAATTTAAGCACGTACGAATATTCTTATTTCCTATAAATACGATCCCGAAAAATGGGTGAACATGATAAAAATGTATAGAATGTTAAAATTCTAACTGAAATAATTGAACATTTTCCCCGTACCTTCAATGACTCACTGACAAAAAACGATGTCTGACGGATGTAAGAATGCAACGATCGTTTTTGCAGAGAAAAAAGTTAAAATAAATAAAGGATACACACACCCTGGCAGAAGGGCAAGAACTAGGTTCTCGTACGATATCCATTTGAGCAGATAATAAATCATAAATGTGAACGTGTCACTTACTTGCTGGATTTTTTCTTCTCGTCGCCGAACCCTTGGAAAGTTCCCGTGGATGTCATCTTTTTCTAGGATCTCGGAGCTACGCAGACCGTAATAATTTCACGATAACCGTCGGGAGACTTTTGCGGCACACGCGAATCCAAACACAACACGACTCTTTCTTCTACCGAACGAAATCAAATAGGGTTGTGTCACGGGATTGGTAGTCCGTAGCACGAATTCTGACGTCAGAGTACCTAGTCAAATTAGCGTTTAAACCGTAAACTTCTTGCCGAGTAAATGCACTAAAAATCGAGTAGTTGTCGTAATATTGAAACGATGATGCATTAGAAACTTATTCTGTAATACATATAATGAAAACGAGAATAATCCAAGAGAAATCAGTTTACAGATGTATAGAACGCTCTCTATAGAAACGTTATGTTTTATGAGGTTGGAATTACTGACACTTCGATTCTCGTCGACCTTTTATAAACGAAAATTATATCAACAAGTGATTTACGAATATATCCGGATTTACTCAGTTATGTTTGTGCAAATTTTCTCTTATAGAACAGTTATCGGTCTCGATGTATTTATGTTTGATTTCAAAAGATAAGACCGAATTCACTTGGAAACTGGCAGCCATGTTTGACTCTTGTCACAAACACAGATGGAGATGGAGTGTCCAAAAAAAGTTTCACGACAGTTTACTTATGCCCCGCACTGACTTGATTACTCTCGATCATTGTAATTGTAAATTAAACGATAATAGACAACTGTATAAATGGTACGAAAAGTTCGAAAGCTCGACTCTGTGTTGTTAAGGATTTTCTCAGTGAGCGAACGGTTTCTCGATGTTTTAACTTACGAGGGAAGTTCATAAAGGAGCGAACATGTTAAACCAAGCCGTGGTCGAAGCATTATATTCTGCGACGTACATCGAGAATTACTTGGATTGTGTCGAAAATTTGCCGAACGATCTTCAAAGACACGTTACCCGGCTTCGGGAACTCGATGCCACTTGTCAAAGTAATTGAAATTGATAGTTGCTAGAAGTGTTGCTTGTGCGTGCATGCTAATTTGTTCTTGTTGCAAACATTTCGTTTTTATAACTTGTAAGACCTGTAAATAGTTGGATCAAGTAAAACGTCCAAGTACGCAAAAAACGGTTTTTCATGCTGACAATCTTATGTCACCTGAACGTTATGTATATTCTTTTCTCGGTTTAGCATATTTGCGGGAAGTGGATCAACAGCAAGAAGCATTGAGAAATGACACAGATTTGGCAGTTAAGAGGAGAGCACTTTTAAGAGTCCAACAAGCACTTATTGCGGCACAGGAAATAGGAGATGAAAAGTTACAAATAGTGCAGCAAGTCCAAGACCTTATTGAAAATAAATCTAGGCAGCTGGATTTAGATTATCGTAATCTTGGTAAGATTTTCTCTTTATTCATCTTGAGCGTTTTTTAAAAGTAACTGTAAGTTTTTATTACCTTCTATGGTTTAAATTTCTCATAGATTTTGGTAAGGAACAAGAAAGTAGTGAATCAACACGTGAAGCAAACGCGAATGCAAACTGTAATTCTGCTGGCAATGCAAACAACTCTGAAAGACAGCCAAAGAGGCCTAGAAGAACTAGGACAGAGACAATGGTGGAGTCTTCAAATGCAATGGATATGATTGTTATGACAGAGACACGATCCAACACCTTGACAAATGCAAGTAATGGGAATCAGAAGAAGACAACCACCACTAACACTAGCAAGAAAAAGAAGAGGAAGTCTAGACAAGGTGGTCAACAGAATCAACACCGTGAGGATACTCCACCACCACCAGAGGATGATCTCGCAATAGATCCTGATGAACCAACGTATTGCCTCTGTGACCAAATATCATACGGAGAAATGATATTGTGCGACAATGACTTGTGCCCTATCGAATGGTTTCATTTCTCTTGTGTTTCACTGAGTACCAAGCCAAAAGGTAAATGGTTCTGTCCGAAATGCAGAGGTGACAGACCAAACGTTATGAAACCCAAGGCACAATTCTTAAAGGAGTTGGAAAGGTATAACAAAGAGAAGGAAGAAAAATCGTAGCAAGAAAAGAAACTGGTGAGCAATTTAAGCACCTTGGAAAACTTGTGTAAAATGACCATAGCTTTTAAAATGTACTTTGTAACTTTGAATACTTTTAAAAACCCTACGAAAGAGTATAGTAGTTTTGTAAAGATTTCAACGGGATCACTCCTGTACTAAACGTATTGTTATATAAGTACATGTGTGAGCTGTCTTATAACTAACTACAGTAGAAGACGAGTTATATTTGTATAATAATTATTACTGTAAATATTCTGACAATATTACATAAGTAGAGCAAGTAGATTATAAAAAAAAGAGCTAATAGCTTTCTACTTTAAGCAATAACATATATAAATATTATACAACTTTTCAAACTACAATAGCAGTATTAAGAAAGAAAGTAATTTTTATAATATAAATTTTATGTTTTGATCGAATGAAATCATTTAGCATATTCTTCTCATAATTGTTTCATCATTTCATTATGAAATTTTATTGCATTGTCTCCGAGAATGTATATTAATGTAATGAATAGTTGTTTTTATAATTTTATAAAATTTAAACGTGTGAATCAAGATCATAGAATCTCTAAACGGTGGTTAGATGTATAGTCGCTACTGATAGTGAGATATATTTGTTCTATATATTTGTTCTATATACATATATTAATATATTCCTAAGGAACATACTTCTTGTAATACAAAATGTACAGTGTAGATTATAGATTACAGAAATCAATGGATATATAACCGACCATATTTAGGAGAAAAAGAATTTGTATGTTTTGCAGAATTAAAAAGATGTCGCAATTTTTTTTTATGTACGTGGTTGTAAATATCAGTTAAACGTTTATATTAAATTGCGTATTTTTTAATATGAAATAAGCGGTCCTTTTTTACTTTCCTGTTGTACATGTGAGGAGGGTGAAAAACAAATACATACCGTTACGAATAATGTTTCAACTTTATTAGGAAATTACAATTAATTATTAGTACTTATCCTTCAAGTCGATTACTGGGCTTTAACTCTAAGCTATATTTATACATCATTATTTATACACTGGTTTTTTGTAATTGAAACGAAACAATTTAATTTCCAATTATTTTAAGATGTATTAGAATGCGATTCATCTGTTTTAAAATGATTTCGTTTTTATGAAAATCCTTACAAGTATATAAATGTAGCTATTAATTACAATGTAAATCAATGTTACAAAACCGGTATTCTTTTCCATTTCTATAATTCGTTATATAATACGGTGGCGCCTAGGACCTAATTATAATGAGCAAAATCATATACATTTTATTTGTATAGATAAAAATCACATGATGCACGATACAATTTTATCCGTCCCAGTACTCTACATTTTTTTGTACATATCCGAAACACAGTCAGTGAATCATTTTATTTCTCTGTTATAAAGCTATGTAGCACTCTCCTCCAGGAGACATAAAAAAGAAAGAAATCTTGTAGAATTTAGTGCGTCATTTCGAAAGCACGTGAAATTATATTTCCGGCCACTTCTACTACGTATTATTATTTAAACAAGGAAAACAGCATCAAACACAAGCTCGTTAAAACCATCGTGTGAGTTACATTCAATGTCAGCGGGCATCTTCTGTGTGACTCTCTTGGAAGTTCAGCCAAGATTGCTCGACAACAGTAGCTACTCTCTTCTCATACTCCCGCTTATTTTCTTGATACAATTGCGCCGCTAAAGAATTCGCTGGAGAGTTTGGATTTGGTTCATCCAAAAGGGACTGCAACAAATATTTTATAGACCTCGTTATGATATAACATATGTTTATTCCAAGTATAAACAGCACATAAGGTTAAAGAAAACCATTAAACTATAAAGTGAAATTATGTTTTTATTACGTATGGTGTGTGTGTATATATATATTTATATATGTATATATATATATATAATAAGTGAATTTATGTACTATATGAAGTACTAAAATGTAATCCACTTCTGTGCTTGTGAAAGACACTGCTCTTGTAGCACAGGTAATAAAAAAAGCGCCGAATTTTAATTACATTTTCTAATTTTCTCCACGTATTTACTAATATCAATCAAAATAATCAAATCGACCTCATTTTTCACCGAAAATCGAAATAAATAAATACACAATTTTATAATAATTTATTATTTCAACATTGTAAAAATTCGGTCTAATGTTGCACATTGTGGTAGTTCAATAGAGCTTTAGGAAGAAACATGCTAATGTTTTAGCGTTAGCTCCTCGGTAAGGCTGCACGTTCTCCACTGTATCCGATGGCTGTAGGTGGCTGACCGATGCTGCAACAGCATTGTGGAATTGCCCGCAACTAATCCGTAAAACTCTGCTCCACGCAAGCCTTCACTCGCTTCTCGTACTCACGTCGGTTCTCTTTGTACAGTTGTGCTGCCATTGAGTTGGCAGGTGAATTCGGGTTCGGGTCACTTAACAGCGACTGCAACCACACAAGTCATACTCGTTACACAATCTTTCGTTTGTTTCTCTTTAACAATGCATGGTCGTAATTATAAGTAGATGATTCTTTTACGGGTACCAGTGATTAGAAGTACACTTGTGGTCGGTTAAACAAATTGCAAGCAAAAAATTTCAACACTAACGTTGTTGTATGGAAACAATTTTCAGTGTACCAGACTTTGCTGAATTGCAACCGCTGTTAAGACGAAAACTTATGAATCTTTGGAGTTTTTATACAAAAATAAATTGAAAATACAGATAGACATAGAATTTCGACATTAATGAAGAACAACATCGATTTTTTCACACAGGACGAAAGAGAATTCAAGAATTATTTATATAATACAAGCATTTGATTCTTTAGTCATCTCGTACGTTTAATAATTCCCATGCAGAATACATTTACAATTATTTTTTGTTACAAAGTCAAAAGTTGAACATGTAAGAGAATAGGGTATTAAAATGAAATACTTTTCAATTAATCGTCAGTATAAACATCCATTTCACAGGTTTTTACTTTTTCATACTTACTATAAAGGACGGACGGTCAATGGTTATATGAAATTTAACATGCAACGCGTGTCTCTTGTTATAGTGAAATCGTAAAAAGATACACATGAACAAAATATGAATAGAGCGATTAGTGTTACTACAATCAGTTACGAGCGAGACTAATAAATGTACATAGATACCTGTATGGATGTTAAAATAGCAGAGACGTCGTAAGTAGGGCTCCAACGATTCTGTAATATGTCCAAACAGATGCCTCCGTCAGCATACACGTTGGGGTGGAACATCTTACTAATAAATCTGACTGTAGGTGGTTTGTTTGGATATTCCTCTGTAAATTCTATTGTGAGTTTGAAGGTACCATCCTCGAATGGAGTGTCGTGTGGTCTGAAAGAGGGAGCAAGGAACTGTGTTAAGAATTAAGTAACAAGTAGAGCTAGGTGGTATTTTAAAAAGCATATACGCTCTTACCCGAATATAACTGCATTCCATATCATAATATTATTGTCTGTGGGTGCTCCTGAAACTCCAGTGGGTGGGTCTTCTTGCAATCTGTTGGTGGAAACAATAAACTTGAACAATTGTACAGTTCATTCAGGAAGTTGTATAATGTAAACCTGACACAAAGAGGTACAAATTTAGATTTCTCGCAGGCCTCAATGTCGTGCCAATACCTTTTTATATAAAACATTTTTTAGCAACACACTATAAATAATACAGGCGGAAGCATTAAATATCTTCGTACATACTTTTTATTGTCCCGCAGTAATCGATATAATAATCAAGAAAATTGTTTGCCAAAAAAAAAAGGGAAACGCAGAAATGTATTCGTAATTCGTAAACGTATATAAAACGTGAAAAGTCATTCAAATATTGATGAGAATCGATAGGGAATGTCACAATATAAACAAAACCGGTCGTCCACCAGCCGCGCACGATTTCTTGGTGAACGATCCTCGAATCATCGCAGAGCACAATTTTCTATCAAGATTCGTCGATTAATCATCGGGGAACTTGGTTCGGGACGCAAATGAAACGCAATAAATGATCATAAGCACCTAATAATAACTTTGTAAGATGGGCCACAATGACGTTCGCACGTCCGCGTAACCTGAGGAGTTTATCTACATAGTGAAATTTTCAATGATCTCGATCGTACGGAAAGGTTACGGGCAGCAAAATATACAAACACAAATATCGTCCGCAATGGCGGTGGATGACACACGAAATGACGATGACATAGAAAGCTTTAGTTCTCGTTATTATACCTCTTAAAGTCTCTCATTAGTCTCCTTCTTGCGGGGGTAGACATCCCTCACGAATGGGCTCGTCGCTCCCAAATCGTTGATAATCGGGTAGATCCCAGAACGTTACGATACCGTCCCACACCTCACGTCAACGCTGTTCCCGAATAAAAGTAATCACGGCTCCGCACGACGTGTACCTGAACAATCTCGTCACATATACGCGAGAACGCCAGTTGTTTCTGCTGCGTATGCACGTCTTTGCCTTTTGTCAAGTCCGAAGGCCACCCTATCCGTGCAATACCGTTATAGGTTGTTCAAAATTAGTTCTACCTAACAGGTTTCCCCGATTGGCACTCGATCTCGTATCGATATCTAAACACCTTGGATTTCCACCACTGTCGTACGTGGAAAAGGCCACCAGCATAAAAACCTACGTGATAATCACCCTGAGAAATTCGTTCACCGGACTGCCAAACCACGGACAGCTGGATAGATATACGGAGGGGATAAGGAATGAACTGTTTTGCGCATGACGTCACAAACTAAAATCGGACATCCCGACTAACGATTCTCCTATATCACTTCGTCGTTACCTCGATTTCGATTTATCGTCCTGATTTCAAACCGATTCGGTGCACCCTTTTGGAAATAAAACGATCGATTTCGAGAAACGAGACGCACCACGTTCGATGGTAGTTTTTTTAGACATACAGCAACATACAGTGATATACATGTGCAGTTGTTCTACACATATGTATCTATAAGAACTTCACACGCGAACAGCAATCCCAGCCAATCCCGAAATGTCGATTGCGTAGGCACGGTTTTCATCGCAACACGTCGATCATTGAAATCGCCCTGCCGAATTTTGATAGGTCTGCAACTTTTTTGAAATTTTGTTGCGCGAGATTTAATTTTCTCACTTGTGAAGCTTATTCGAGTATTACATCAGAAAAATATATACGTACGTTTTGATATCGCGTGGGATGAGATTCATAGGAATTACGCTATTTTAATATAAAAAAAATATACTCCCACTACCTACCCACAAATTACGAATTAGAAACATTTAAGCAATGCGCTTTAGTACTTTGTTCTAATCAGGAAAAGATTCATTTGCATTTCCCTAGTCATCGCCGTAGGCGTCGATGACATTATATAAATAAAGTCTGATTTTTTACGTAATATTTGCGTATACATAAAGTATTCAAAAATCGATAAGAGCCACAGGACACTGTTCAAAGCGCAAGCGTGAACTGATACTGATACATGTCAGCTGTCCACCGCTGAATACAACCGCAAATTGAGAGTTAAAATATTCTCTATCCTATTACGAAGTCTTCCAATGAGGAAATATAGTTTTAATCAAACTTAATGGCTTGTGATAACCGAACGAAAGTGTACCTGGGATACGAAGATGAATATGTCACTGATAAACATCGGCCGAGTATTAACTTCATGACAAATAAGATCGGCGGTTTTCCAGTAAGTTCTGCTTCGTATCACCTCTCAATTCGTATTTAGATAAATTACATTTAACATTAAACATCCGAATCTATGTTCCTGTTCCTGCAGCTTGGAACTTAGAACTTCTTTTCCATTTATTTTCTCGATTGCGCTATACTCGCGATGCGGCTTAAATCGATGTATAATTTAATATATTTTTCGCATTAATTCTATATCATCGTCATCCTTATTAATTGTTCTTATAGAACTGCTATGAAAAGAATACGTTGTCACTACCGCAGTGCAGATTATGCAGACTGTATCAACTCCTGGCTCTGCAGTTGTATGTTCCATTAGATAATTCCAAGTATCACAGGACGCTTTATATTTTTACTTGTATCAATCCGAACTGTTGGAATCAAAATGAAAGTTGGACTTGTCTGAGGGTGCAAGTACCGGAAGATGAATGCAAGACTAATACTTTTGATACTAGCAGCATAACTGTACCACCTACAACGTCGTGGTTATCAGATGCTGATGACTGGGGTGATAACTTCAATGATAACTCTGAACAAAATGGAAATAATCTATTGCCAAATAATTTGACAGATCTTCACTTCTCCTTGCAAAAGGAGGTTGATGAAAATATAAGAGAAGAGCTCTCTGCATTGCATGTTGACGATCCTAATGCAAATAGGTATGCTAAGAATTAATAAAACTTCCAGTGACAGTATTCTTTATTATTTTGATTTTAGCCCAGCNTAACTTCAATGATAACTCTGAACAAAATGGAAATAATCTATTGCCAAATGATTTGACAGATCTTCACTTCTCCTTGCAAAAGGAGGTTGATGAAAATATAAGAGAAGAGCTATCTGCATTGCACGTTGACGATCCTAATGCAAATAGGTATGCTAAGAATTAATAAAAATTCCAGTGACAGTATTCTTTATTATTTTGATTTTAGCCCAACGAGCATTGAATCTCCAGTTGGGGTAGGCGCTGTAGGGAGATTAGATTCCCCTCAAGCATCTGCTGAAATCGATGGGGAAGAGAGTGAAGTCGTTTGTATTGATACTCCGACCCATCCTCAATGTGATTTGATCGGTTTACTTCGAGAAGTAACTCCGTTTCCACTGCAACTGGAATCGCATGATAAAAAATTGTCGTTCGTCGAGATATTCATTTCCGTCGAAGAAGAAGATTCCATCCCAGACGTGCCGCAACATGTCCGCGATCTGCTTGTCGAGTACCAATACAGAAATCCAGATTTGTCGATGAAAGCCGGAGGGGACACGAACGAAGGCAAGGGTACAGAAACAGATTCGGAAAAGTACGAGAAAGGCATTCCAATGCACGGCGACGAGATGTTTCATAATTTCGTCAGTCAGATACAGAAGAATCCTGGTCAACTTTTACGGTAAAGACGTGAACAGAGTTAGACAAAATTTTGTTAACTTCTCAAGATTGCTGCACAATGTATCTCGTTCTTCAGGTACTGTCGAGACAATTCTACACCGCTGTTGTTATATCCAATAAGCGGATGCGTTGGAAAATGTCGGCATTGCGGCGGTGAAATGATATTCGAAGTCCAGATTTTACCTACGCTTATCTCAAAACTGATACTTCAACCGCGGGTCGAGAAACATTTCCAAATCGAATTCGGGACTGTGTTAATATATACTTGTGTAAGGAGTTGTTGGTCTCCGCTGGATTTATACAGGGAAGAACACGTTATTGTTCAAGCCGAGAAATTATAGTGATACTACGATTAAAATAAATTTAATAGAACTTTGAACTTCCAGTTTTAGGAGACTTTGATTTTCTTGTAGGAAAATACCGTCCACCTATTCGCGTATACATACAGTCGTATTCATAGTAGTGGTGTAAAGAATAAAATTCTAATGCCTGGTATAAGGTTCATTAAAAAACACCTTTCTAAAAACAAGAGTTGTGTTAGGGTAGTCACGAGAAAGAGACGTTATTTTACTCTTAAATTTAATATAGTGTAAGAAGAAATATTATACACTGCTATTCACATATAAATACATGATCGTTAATGGAAACATGTTTGCTCATTATATTACATTACTCAACATTATTTTTAACATGCGTCTGTACAATACATGAAATCATTATATTTATTAAATGTCTAGAATGTCTTTTTCAAAGGATGTTCTAGAGCATATTTACGCGAGTCATACAAAACGTCCATTGTAATCGCGTAAGAGTGATCTCCGTTCTGCACTGGACCAGCGTCTACTGCTTCGGCAATTGCATTTACTTTCATCAAAGACACAAGTGCCATTCGAACGCCGATGTCCTTGTCGATATCAGCGTTTCGAACACCGATAGCATACGCTCTCGAGGCACGTAATAAATTGGCATATGTCCCATATATTTCAGTCAACATTTGGGATATCCTTTGCATGTCGGAGTATTTTTCCAAAATTTGTGATCCGCTGAATTTGAACATTGTCGCCACACTTCCTCTAAATTTATTTATACTCTCTTCTAAATATTCGGCACCGATGAGTAGCGATGGATGGAAATGCTCTTCGACATCAACTATGCTTATGCTCGTGGTATCAAACATTGAATCCATCATGTTGAATACAGGAAATTGTAAGAAATTTCGTCTCTTGTATACGCGATCGCTCAATTTCTTTCCAATGAATTGTAGAATGTTCGCAGCTATGTACGTATCAGCGTCAAAGTTGTTTGCATCCATTGTCGACAAAGCTGCGGCATCATGAAATGCTTGCATGTACGACTTGTTATTCATATAACTCCGTGAACCTACCAACTGTATTCCCGCTAGAATAGATTCTAAACATTTATTGGCACAATACTTTTCGGTAATCGCCATCTCCAGTTCGGCGTCTTGGTTTTCATATTTATCCATTAATCCAGTTGTCAGATATGCCATACTTTCCATGGTGTATAAAGAAAACACTATTTCTCCCATAGTCTTCTTCACGACATCGAATTCATAATAATTTCTATCGAAATGTTTCATGTCTAAAATGTCTGGTATCAATTCATTTATAAAATTTCTTAAGATAGCGATTGCCAGACCAGATATATTTTGGTGTCCAGGTTTCAAATACTCCAATAATATCTGGAACGCAGGGGCACCAGTGCTTATAAGATTCTCATGAGGTACTATCGTATCTTCGAAATTAATTGTACAAGTGGGCGTTTCGTGTCTGCCGATTGTGTCATACACATCTGTACAAGTTACACCTCCAAAATCTTTCTCAACTAACAATAACGAGAATGACTCTGGGCCAGTTATCCCTGAAGTAGCTTCTAGATTTTTCGCAAAGACCAAAAACAAATTGGCACCGGTACCATTAACAACATATGTTTTATTACCATTTAACAACCATGAATTTTTATCGTTTGTCATTAAATAACTGCGAATGTTGTTAACATTGGTCCTACCGCTCTCTTCGTACATACACATTGTAGGGATCACTTCGCCATTAAGGATCTTTGTAAAATATTTCATTTTCTGTTGATCTGTTCCATACTTGGATATTATTTGAATTGGTAAAATGTGATTTTTTATTATATAGGTACCCAACCATGGCAGGTTACTAAGTGTTTCCACTATTTTCAACGACTCTGTATTGGACACGACTAAGCCAAAATTTTGTTCATCAATATGCGTCCTGAACACTTCCAGTTCTCTGAGCTGATCCAGCACCTCTTTCTTATTCAATACTTTGTTTGATGAAGTGCAATTTGACATGTAACAATCTACTGACTTCATCCATTTAAAAAAATCATCATACCTAAGAGATATTTCTTCCGGATAAGTAAGAGCTTCTTTGTCAGCTTCTCCTGTGATTAAAGCTTTCAAATAAGATAACCTTTGTGGTTTCTTCTTAGGAAGATGTTCGAAATTTGTTTCCATAGGTGTGGAAGGGGCTGGAGCTTCCTTTAAATACCTTTTTAACACATTGTTAGGCCTCAGAATGTTATGTTTTCGTAATAATCTTCGTGTAAACATTTTTAAATATATTTGAATAACAACTATTAGGATGAAATATAAAAACAGATCGACATCCAACAGTTTTTGAACATGTATCAATTACTTATTTGATAAAGTAAATTATTACTGTCTTGTTTCGAGCAGAATTATAAATGTTCGTAACATTTGCTCTCAACTTCTTTTACATGTTTTTAATACATCCTTATACATCCTCGTGGATTAATCTGAACGTGGTCGTCTATCATCGTCTATAGTAAAAGTGCAGTTGCCACTCCATTTCGAATTGAGTGGAATTTTTTTTACATGAAAATAATATTTTCCCACATCATCCATGATACTTGTCGATCAATAATACAATTAATGATTTAATAAATAGTTAGAGTAATGATCAAATTTGCTTCCCGTATTGTTTAATGTAGGGAATTTGTCTTTCACAGTAACACTACTTGCTGCTTATTTTGCAATTGCAAATAACGTAAGATGGCTTGAAGAAGGAAAGGCTGAGATCAAAAGGAGTGTCAGTGTCACTTGTTTTATGACAAGTAGAAAATAATATATATTTTTGAGTAGTATTAAGTATAGATTTAATTATGTCGTACTTAAATCAAGCCGATTACGTTCGTTACGTATGTAGTTGCGGTTCCTTAAAACCCATTTCGAAGATTTACTTCTGTAGACATTGCCTAAAAATTCGTTGCGGTTATTGTGTCTGTCAAGAGGTTGACTCGCATTATTGCACTAATTGTATGGAAATTGTGCCACCGACCGAAGTTCGTTTAAAGAAAAACAGGTAAACATTAGATTAATACATAAATACCTGATTAATAAAATCATGTAATACTTAACAAATCTGTCAATTAACAGATGTTCCAATTGTTTTGAATGCCCCTGTTGCTTTCAAACATTGTGCACACGAGCTGGTCATGTACCCTTGAGAGTAACAGTGACCGAAGGTGAAGAATCCAAAGATGTCAAAACCACACCAAAGAAAGTTTACTATCTATCTTGTTCAATGTGTAGGTGGACATCCAGAGATGCTGGAATCCCAGATCAGTCTGTAGGTATGTCGTTCATTTAAAAATTATTTATTACAACAATATCAAAATGTTCTTATAAGTGATTTAATTATTGTGTACTTTCTCTATAGCTACTGGAGGTTGGCCTGAACAAGAGAACCCTCACATGAGCAGAATCAATGCTCTCATTGATTATCATAAGATATTAGCTTCTATAGAGAAGCAGCAATGTGAGACAAAGAAATTTCGACCCAAACGGCCTTTCATGCAGACTGTAATTGCTTAGAAACATTAAAATGTTAAAGTATAAATTATATTCAAATGACACACTGTTCTCTTGCAGACTATGTTCAGAATAACATCTGGTATGATTCGTAAGCACATTGGACACCCTACAATACCTGCTGGTCCATCAACTGATCAACCACCACCGGCTATTGCTAGTGCAGAGGTCGAAGAATTGCCAGCAGATATTTTTACGAAACCAGTAGATATAAATAAAAGTAAGCATTCATTCATATAAGAATCATCGATTTGCAATTCATCATTATCCCAAAAATCAAGCAAATATTTCTTACACGTAGTTACTACGTTGGAACAGCG
>SMSR01010396.1:295610-344231 GCA_019453355.1 Ceratina japonica
ACGTAGTCACCTCCACGCGGTGAGACCTGGGTTGAAAGCGCTTGCAAAGAGTAGATTTTGCAAACCCTTCCAAGCGAAGAACTACGATCTAAGTTTAAGATTCTCTGTATCTCAAATTGTAAAATATTGTCAAGTATGTTGGTCTTTTAATACAATGTATGTACTGATGAATATTATGAGGAAATAAAGAAAAGAAGTCGATTGAATTCTGATTAATTAATTAATAGAAATGAATCTTAGAATTTTTATTTTGCGATCCTTGACCAAATGACCAATCCCAGTTTTCAAACTCCAATTCTTCAGCGAAGAATTAGAGCTTCGATTAAAATGGTTATTTGAACAGACTGCTGTTGAAATAAATTTCATCTGCTCCGAATCTAATTTATTGTAAAAGTGGTGGTACCAGAGAAAAACTTCTCTGTCCATTCGTCTCGACTGCCTATACTATGTGTATGCTACGGTGGACGTGCTGAAGGTTCTTGTCCGCTACGGTGAAACTGAACAGGGTAGATCTCTTCTAAAAAGGTTCTGGACCATGGCTCGGTGGACGTTTCTTCCGACTTGGTCGCAATGTGCAGTGCTTTCGTTATGGGCACGCGCGAGAATAAAGGCATGAGAACTCTCAGTTTCTCTCTGTCCCGTATTGTTTAATGTAGGGAATTTGTCTTTCACAGTAACACTACTATACTTGCTGCTTATTTTGCAATTGCAAATAACGTAAGATGGCTTGAAGAAGGAAAGGCTTAGATCAAAAGGAGTGTCAGTGTCACTTGTTTTATGACAAGTAGAAAATAATATATATTTTTGAGTAGTATTAAGTATAGATTTAATTATGTCGTACTTAAATCAAGCCGATTACGTTCGTTACGTATGTAGTTGCGGTTCCTTAAAACCCATTTCGAAGATTTACTTCTGTAGACATTGCCTAAAAATTCGTTGCGGTTATTGTGTCTGTCAAGAGGTTGACTCGCATTATTGCACTAATTGTATGGAAATTGTGCCACCGACCGAAGTTCGTTTAAAGAAAAACAGGTAAACATTAGATTAATACATAAATACCTGATTAATAAAATCATGTAATACTTAACAAATCTGTCAATTAACAGATGTTCCAATTGTTTTGAATGCCCCTGTTGCTTTCAAACATTGTGCACACGAGCTGGTCATGTACCCTTGAGAGTAACAGTGACCGAAGGTGAAGAATCCAAAGATGTCAAAACCACACCAAAGAAAGTTTACTATCTATCTTGTTCAATGTGTAGGTGGACATCCAGAGATGCTGGAATCCCAGATCAGTCTGTAGGTATGTCGTTCATTTAAAAATTATTTATTACAACAATATCAAAATGTTCTTATAAGTGATTTAATTATTGTGTACTTTCTCTATAGCTACTGGAGGTTGGCCTGAACAAGAGAACCCTCACATGAGCAGAATCAATGCTCTCATTGATTATCATGTGTCATTACAGTTATTATGTACCAGAAGTGAGAATCGTTACTTGCGAACCACTTCGTCCAGGAAAGCCAAGCGAGTTACTTTTAAAGTTTTGCAATCCGACTCAATATCAAACTCAAATAATGTTATTATCATTGGACAGCCCAATGACGCCTGTAACTGTTATCGATGAAAAGGATGAGTCGAAACAAGAAAATCCTGAACAAGTAAATGCTGGCTACTCTCACAATTATGTTACTCTTTCGAAAAAATTGTTTATAGCATTCTCATGATTCTAGGATTCTGAATCGCCAAACTTATTACCTTCTATTGTACGACAAGTGCCTGTAGCGGAAGAAACGAAACCTATAAACGTTCATGCAAATGCAGATTTGACTCTGCCTCAGAATTCTTTTATCCTCCCACTTAGGGACGATATCGCTGAGTATGACGATACCAGCGATACACATAATTTTCAAGATGATCCCAAGTATGTATATTCGTATCTTTCGTGTTTCAGACTGTTTAAAGTCATGGTTTATTAACATGTAAAATATTTCTTTCTTTCAAGGCTCATGGTCTGGCGAAAGGATAACAAAGCCGTGATAAGGCTTCATGTGACTCCTGATGAAAATTTGGAAGAGAATGAATCTGTCATAATTGGATTTGTTATGCAATATGGATATGTGAATACTATTACATCGTTAGAACATAAAGCGCTTCAAAAGGTGGATCTTAAAGTTAAACTTTATCTCACTGTTGGAAATATTGTTGGAAGTGCTTAATGCTCCAGACTATTGCGACACCGAATATTAATATTTACATTATAGAATTACAATTACTAATATAAATTCTTATACTGCGCTTATAATATACATTATTTATTACGCAAAGAACTCTAATTTATGTTAATTTTGCACCTAATGGCTATTAATCAATGCATAATTTTTTTATTATTCATAAAATTAATGTTTAATGATATGGAGATGAAAATACAAGAATACAAAACTTTTTTTAAGTTTTATTTTTGAAAGTTAAACCAGACATAGAAACATAAATTACAGCCTGCGTCCACGACGACCACCCTTCCTACGTGTAGAGTCAGATGGAATCGGCGTCACGTCTTCGATACGACCGATCTTCATACTGGAACGTGCAAGTGCACGCAATGCAGATTGTGCGCCAGGTCCAGGCGTTTTCGTTTTATTACCTCCCGTCGCTCTCAGCTTAATGTGCAGTGCTGTGATTCCAAGAGATTTGCATTTCTCTGCAACGTCCTATAAAAATATTCTTAATTTAATATCTCTGAATGGTATATCGCTTCATATTCAATTATTAATAGATNCGTCCAGGAAAGCCAAGCGAGTTACTTTTAAAGTTTTGCAATCCGACTCAATATCAAACTCAAATAATGTTATTATCATTGGACAGCCCAATGACGCCTGTAACTGTTATCGATGAAAAGGATGAGTCGAAACAAGAAAATCCTGAACAAGTAAATGCTGGCTACTCTCACAATTATGTTACTCTTTCGAAAAAATTGTTTATAGCATTCTCATGATTCTAGGATTCTGAATCGCCAAACTTATTACCTTCTATTGTACGACAAGTGCCTGTAGCGGAAGAAACGAAACCTATAAACGTTCATGCAAATGCAGATTTGACTCTGCCTCAGAATTCTTTTATCCTCCCACTTAGGGACGATATCGCTGAGTACGACGATACCAGCGATACACATAATTTTCAAGATGATCCCAAGTATGTATATTCGTATCTTTTGTGTTTCAGACTGTTTAAAGTCACGGTTTATTAACATGTAAAATATTTCTTTCTTTCAAGGCTCATGGTCTGGCGAAAGGATAACAAAGCCGTGATAAGGCTTCACGTGACTCCTGACGAAAATTTGGAAGAGAATGAATCTGTTATAATTGGATTTGTTATGCAATATGGATATGTGAATACTATTACATCGTTAGAATATAAAGCGCTTCAAAAGGTGGATCTTAAAGTTAAACTTTATCTCACTGTGGGAAACATTGTTGGAAGCGCTTAATGCTCTAGACTCTAGAATATTAATATTTACATTATAGAATTATAATTGCTAATATAAATTCTTATACTGCGCTTATAATATACATTATTTATTACGCAAAGAACTCTAATTTATGTTAATTTTGCACCTAATGGCTATTAATCAATGCATAATTTTTTATTATTCATAAAATTAATGTTTAATGATATGGAGATGAAAATACAAGAATACAAAACTTTTTTTAAGTTTTATTTTTGAAAGTTAAACCAGACATAGAAACATAAATTACAGCCTGCGTCCACGACGACCACCCTTCCTACGTGTAGAGTCAGATGGAATCGGCGTCACGTCTTCGATACGACCGATCTTCATACTGGAACGTGCAAGTGCACGCAATGCAGATTGTGCGCCAGGTCCAGGCGTTTTCGTTTTATTACCTCCCGTCGCTCTCAGCTTAATGTGCAGTGCTGTGATTCCAAGAGATTTGCATTTCTCTGCAACGTCCTATAAAAATATTCTTAATTTAATATCTCTGAATGGTATATCGCTTCATATTCAATTATTAATAGATATCTAAATGAACTGTATTCTTTGAGGTAAAGAAGTGATTCATACAGAGGCACACTTCCATTAAAAAAGAAATTTTAATGTACCACAAACATGAACGCTCCTATGTTTTTAAAACACAACTTAGAAGCTGCCTGAATGTGGAAATAGCAAATTAAAGGTTTATATTTTTACCTGAGCTGCAAGCATAGCAGCGTACGGTGAAGCCTCATCACGATCTGCCTTCACCTTCATACCTCCAGTAACTCGGGCGATGGTTTCTCTGCAAGAAATAAACATACCGATTTAAACTACGAAAAACTGAATTGTTTGAAACTGAAATTGAATTATATATTAAACGTACCTTCCGGAAAGATCAGTTACATGGACGAATGTGTCGTTGAAGCTCGCGAAAATGTGAGCAACACCAAAGACAACTTCGCCTTCGCGTAATTGCGGCCCAAGAGATACTTGGACCTCCTCTTTCTGTACTTTTCCTCTTTTTGGTGGCATTTCTGCAAAATATGTATTTCACTCTTTTATTCACAAACTTTTGTGTACGTTAATAGTATAAAAGGTTATGTCGTGACAGGATTCGAAACAAACACACATGAACCTCGCGAGGCAAAATTAATCTGACAACATCTTAATGATAAATGAATTACGGAAAAAGAATTTAAGTGTAACTTATTTAAAAACATTCACTTTATTTATCTACTAACTTATTTTTCAAGGAGCGATGGATCTTTATACGAGAAATACCTGAAAAGGGAACGTACCGAAAGTTCTCTGATGCAGCGCGATCAACGAAGGAAGTCTAAAAGAAGGCAACTGAAGGCAACTTCCGGCGAGTGGCACTGGAATCAAGGGTCGATAGTATCGAAAACCGAAATACGAATTATAATTCATTCGCGCGATGATAAACAATATAAGAAATATAGTCTTGAGGGAAGGGATTAAATAACACATATTTAAAAAAAATAATAAAGTTTATTTCCATTAATAGAAAGTATTCCAAATACTGAATAATTTATATAAAAAATAACGAAGTAACTGCAAGGTAGGAAACAAGTGTCTTAACATTTTATTTACCTCTTGTCTTTTTCGTTTGCTCGCATATCAAAATTTGAGCTTTTGTGTACCACGGGCTCTGCTGCCCCTACCTCCTCTACTGCCTCTACCCCGTTTAGGTTTTGCTTTCTCTTTTTGTATGGATATATTATCTTCTTCATCATTAATGGGCATGTCATCGTCCGAAGGTATATCACTGACCTCGCGCTTGATAGTTCTTGTGTTAAAGAATTCTCTCACCTGTAAGTCAACAATAGCAATATGTAAAAGATGTACATGAATCTTGACCATCATTACTTTCAATGTACCTGATTATCATCATCTTTAGCGTCTCTTTCTTCGATAAAAGGCTGCATAGCATCTACGATATTCGAAAATGCTCGAAAATCTCCGTCACATGTTTCCAAGTACTCGGCCGCCTGTTTTCTNCTCGCGCTTGATAGTTCTTGTGTTAAAGAATTCTCTCACCTGTAAGTCAACAATAGCAATATGTAAAAGATGTACATGAATCTTGACCATCATTACTTTCAATGTACCTGATTATCATCATCTTTAGCGTCTCTTTCTTCGATAAAAGGCTGCATAGCATCTACGATATTCGAAAATGCTCGAAAATCTCCGTCACATGTTTCCAAGTACTCGGCCGCCTGTTTTCTCTGAAATTTGGCTAGATCGAGAAACGAATCTGCGTCTCCTTTCTCCACGAACCGAACCAGTGCTTCGCTTAAACCACTGTTTGACAGAACTTTCAATTTCATCTTATTACTTGGCATTCTAAAATGCTGAGCTACCTTCTGCGGTATATCTTTTATACAAGCGACTTCATCCTAATTAGAAAATCAACAACTTCAGACTTATGAATTCTTAAAATACGATATGAATAATGCAGAATAATTTTTATTCACATTATCGTCGTCGTCGTCGTTGTAACCAAGAGCGTTGGCCATATCTGAAAACGTATCATTTTCGCTCCGAGCTTCAATGAGATCAGTAACAGGATCATCTGGATCCCCAATATTTTTTGGCTTTCTAATTCTTGTCTGTTTTTCGCTGCTTGGTGGCTTACGAAATATAATCATATCCATGGGGTTGAGCACCTCATCACAAAATAATTGAGCAAACCTGAAACATATTACATTCATAAACAACTGTCATTGAGTTAAGCAGAGAGTGTGAATGCAATTGAACTGTACTTGACTAAATCAAATATTTGGTCTTCAGTTTCATAATATACTCTTAAACGTATTAGAGGTTCGATGGGTTGTTTAGGATGACCGGTCAGCAACCTTGCAGCTGCAGGAATCATCTTATCTTCTATGTAGTTTTTAACAAAGCGCATGACAGCATCGCACTTCACCTCGTTCTTCTCTGGTATGATCTCGTCGTCTTGGAGGAACAGATCATCGAAAACGAATGGTCTCACTGTCTTCAACGGCAGTTTTTCAATTTTAAACTTCTGCCCATGTATCTTCAAAATGCCAACATGTTTGGGTATTGATTCACCCTCACATAAAGAGGTCGCAATAGAACTTCCTGTAAGTAAATGTACAGGTAAATATTAATTGTGACTCTATTGCTTAATATGTTTCTGAATAGTGAAGCATAGTGTACCTGGTTGTGTAATAAAATATTTAGCTTGCGGAACAAATTCTTCGTCGATGCGACATTCATGTTCATGACCCCACATAACGAGATGCAGCAGATTTGGTAATTTTGTTTGTGGAATGTAATCGTAGTTGCAATGGGGTACACGATTCTGATGTAAAACGAGTATGTTGAAGAATTCTTCGTCTTTTAAAGAGAGCAGTTCTATCTGTAAATAAATGACATTCATAAAAAACATATTATGTACCAGACATATGTAGATATTTATGTTCTTACCTTGGATTCGTTTAATAATCTTGCCAATCTCTTATCATTTACGTGACTCAAACCATATATGGCAATCTGGGTTTCACCCTTCTTTATAATCAAGGGATGAATTTTCATATTGACCAGATTTGTGTATTTTCCAAAATAGTTTATCAGACCAGATGCTGATAATATGTCCAAGGACCCAACAGCTGCCAAGCCTGTCATTTAATAAGAATAAAATATATGCCCAGAAAGTGTTGTATTACACTTGAATAAATTTTGTATCGTTTACTTGGATCATCGTGGTTCCCATGAATGGAGAATACTGGTATGCTGACGTTCAAATTTGGGTCTTCATAATTCACCACTTTCTTTGCACAGTGTTCAAAGACAATATTGGGATCACTCAAGAACTCAATTTTAATCTCCCTAAACGAGATGGTTAAAATACAGGAATATATACAGATAAAATATATTAAAGAAGGAATATAAGACTGCACGAATGTCACTTACTTGGAACCCAAACAATACTTCCTTAACAATTCCAAACATCTCAGCATTGCAGTTTGTGATGGTTTAGCATCATGAAATAAATCTCCACCCAAAAGTACGAAATCTACTTCGTGCTCATTTGCATATTGAAGTATTTCTTCAAACGTTATAAAGCTGTCCTCGGACGATGTACCTGCTATTAATCGGTGAATAGCGTAAGATCATTGTAACTATTTCATTGTCAAAGCAAACCAACCTGCGTTCCTATTATGTTGAAAACCGAGATGAATATCGGTTGCCATTAAAATCTTTATTACATTGTCTGGATTTATAGTATTATTACTGCTCGACTCATCAGCCATGTTATTATTCAATTGAACACGTTTTATTCAAGAAACAAAGCACGAAATAATATGTAGTGCTCGTTGTGTTGAAACCAGCTGAAACCCGGGAAATTTTTCATATGTATATGCCAGTATATGCGCATGTACACTCGATCTCAAAGATTTTATATGTAATTTCATTTACTAATTTATTCACATTTCAATAACCATAGTCATGTACTATATGCACTCGTGTTTCCGACAATACAACGCATACGTCTGCAACAATGAAATGAATTGTGTCAAACGAGATAAAATGGAAGATTTAATTGTCGTTTCGAATGAAATGCCGGGAAAATCGGATTTGTCCGAGGATAGCCGAGGAGAACCGAGGGCCGGAATCGGGTAGGGGTCGTTGGAGCTCGGCAGTCGAAGCAGAGAGGCGTAGGAGGAGGTTTCCTCGCCATATTTGTTGTTGTCGTCGATGGGGTAGCGTAGCTGGAGTTTCGCATCAAGTAAAGTGGTGTAGTGCGTAATTTTAACGTAGATTATCGTAATCGTCCGTGCGCCCGTGCCGGGCTTAACCTTCACGGAAGGTACCGCGTACACGGTGCAAGATGTCTCTTACATAAAAACTGGTGGGGCAGTGGTGGCTCAGCTGTCCTACTCTGTTGTCGAGTGCGCCGTTTTATGTGTGTACGTGTCTATACGTATTATACCATGTTTGTGTATCACTTCTCATTCTGTTCTGGTTCCGTACTGTCCATTCGGTGGTGTTGGTAGTAGTAGTAACAGTAGTAGTAGTAAGTAGTAAAAAAAAGCAGGGGTGTGAAGTGCACCAGTGACGAAACCGTAAACTTGTCAGAGAGGGAAGGTAAGGTAAGCAGGAAAAGGGTTAGAATCCGTGTGGACGAAAGGTGTGAAAGGTGGAACAGTGAGACATACGACCTTATAGTAGTATGATAAGAAGGGAGAGGGGTTGCTTCCCCGTGTGTGCTCGGGGTCGTCGCACGTTCTTGACGTGGGTCTGTCGACCTGCCAAGGTCCCTATGTCTTCGTTTCTCGCCTCGCCGATACGTCCTTGTCGATCTATCCAATATTTTTTACTCTTATCCTAGGATTAACACGATCGTTTCTAACCTTAATCTTCCGCGACTCGTTTTGACGTTCCCCAACAAACTACGTGCGTATCGCTTTCGGAGACCGGAGATTTTNCTCGCCGATACGTCCTTGTCGATCTATCCAATATTTTTTACTCTTATCCCAGGATGAACACGATCGTTTCTAACCTTAATCTTCCGCGACTCGTTTTGACGTTCCCCAACAAACTACGTGCGTACCGCTTTCGGAGACCGGAGATTCTCCTCTTTCCATGTTAATTCACGCTCGTCGATATTCTTGACGATGTCTTTGTTTTTATTCACGATTCAATGCGTTGGCGCGAAATTATTCAGTACGTAAGTACGATACTTCTTCACGTGAAAATCGATACGATTCTTCGTATATCGGAGCGGCGTGAATCAGCTGATACCGTTTCGCCTTGTGTTTTGGAGCGATTCGATGTTTTCGAACGTTCATTCATTTTTCTCAAGTGTCATTTCCTAATTTCTAAATTTCAATAATTCGTTAGATCTTTTAGAACCAATCAGTGATTCTCGACACCTCGATAATAAATATCTCCGTCATGTTTATTCCTCGCGTCGTTACTTTCTTCAAGTGACTTTCACCATTGTCAGCCAGCTTACACACTCAGCAGTCTTAAAAATAAACAAGTATTGTCGATGATCTGTTTCAATTAATTAAAATATTCGTTTCATTTTTGTTTGATAGGTGGTCAACTTCTGGCGACAGATCGAAAAATTGATCCTTGAAAAGCAAGCGAGTGACAAAATTCCAAAGTTGTCGATGACGTCTCCCTGTTATATTGCGAATTAAAACATGACAATTAGCATAGCAGTTTACAAATGCATACGTAATCGATCGTTTCGAGTCAATTAATACGTCGAATTTTTCAGCGCGCGAATTGCAAGCACAATGATTAAAATGTATCAGTCGAAATCATTAAACGTTGGTCGTAATTAATAGAGAAGGGTTGGAAGTAATGGGACGCTCTCTGAATGGAAAATTCGATCTCTCGGTAATTATTATTTAGGACGGGGCGGTATTGTGACGGTGCGTGTACACCGATTCGGGGGACAATTAAAAGTAGCCGTGGTCGATGGCGGTGAGAGCTTACGGAGGGGAAGTATTGGATAGGCGCCGTGTCGGTGGTGGTAAAACAGCGGTTAGAGACGTGCTCTCGGCTTTGCCAATTATCCTGCCGTGCCTGGCAAATCAGAGTTCAATCAACAAATTTCATAGGTGCTTGGTCATGAAAAGCCTTGGCCGGCGACGAGCTATATAGCTACGTGTAACCCAGAAACGCCGTACGCGTGATACTCGTGACTCCTTTTTTCGCGGCAGCATGCCAATTATAAACACGGAATTTTTTTATTTTTCATTCCAACCCGAGCTCATGCTATTTACATTCTTTTCAACCTGACTCTCTGTGTTGTCCGTAGTATCGTAAAGCCAATTCACGAGGTCGGAAGAAATTGAGCGTAAAAAACTCTGAGCTGTATGTAAACAACGCCTTGCGTCGCATAGTTTTACGTGTTACGTGTGAGTTCTGAAACTGAAGAATGATTCAGATTCTTAGTAGACCGGATGAATGTTCTATTCGTTAGCTAGTCGAGGCTCTTGAAGAGTATCGTTTTTTCACTGTTTCATTAATGTATTTAACGAATCGAGTGTTCGACATTCTCGATTCTAAGTGTACGTGTACGATGGCCCCCTAAGTAACCACGAGAAATTGTTCTCCCGCAGGCGGCGATCTGCGTGGGTTGAAGGGTTTTCGCTTGGAACAGTGGCTCGGCTCGTGAGAGACGACGGCGGTGTCGTCGCTTCGTGATCATCGCGGTGGAACCGTCGACGGAGCACGAGCACGGTGGTGGTCGTTCGGGGGCGCAGTGTCGCGTGTGCCAATTGGAACGACTATTAAACCTGGCGGGCAACCTGGCTCGGTCTCCCGTGGCGGTGGGTGGTAGCGGCGGCGGGGGTGGCGGTGCCAACGGTGCCGGTAACAGTGGTAACAATGGGGGTGACGGTGCACGTGGTGGCAGAGACCCGGCTGCCATACCTGCCGTGTGTAACGTCCGTCGTCGCGACACGGACGGCCCGCAGATAATCGAATGGGAAGAGACCGATCGTTATTCCTTCGACGACTCGGACCGCTTCGAGGAAGATTCTTTGTGCAGCTGGAGCAGCGAACCAGAATCGTTGTGCAACAACTGGAGGGGATGGCGAAGACCAACTGCCGGATTTGGCATCGCCAAGAAGAACACGGAAGGTAAGTGAATTCACCGACCAAATGATTACGTATTAAATGTCTGACAGAGTTAAAGTGCGCAATAATGCAAAAACGAAAAGAAGGAAATGTAAACGAGGAGTTACAAGTCGTTTGAACACGTGGTCGATCCACTTTCGACGGAAAATGTACGGTTCATCGTTTTGAATAGCTGAGGGATACGCGTCGTTACTACGTACGGGAGATGAGCTCGAGTCGATGCATTGTAATTCTCTTTAACCGTCCCTCAGGACGACCGTATGACGCATACAAATTCCGGTGCTCGTCGCCGTGAGCACGCAAGGTTAATGATTTCTCATCTTCCTGATGCATCGTCACGTTCCTCCGAGTCGTTTCATTCCTTACCGTCTTCAATCTTTCGCAATCGATGACGCTCGCCTCTCCGTTGAACGTTTTCAGACTAATCATCATCCAAGTTCTGCTTCCTCATTTCGCCAACCATTCAATCGCGCATTTAATCTCGTATTTTCGTTTCGAATTCGACCCCGGAAACGTTAGCGCCAGGAGATTAAGACGTTCCATTCTAATTAGAGTAGATTGTCTCGTGTTCGCCAAGCTGTCTCACATTATTTTATACTCGAACTTTTATCCTCTGACAAGCATAATTGAGTTGGCACGTGATGAACGCGCATACGATGCAAATTACTTTCTCACCGCCGCCGCCACTCGCACATTGCACCTTGCAATAACAATTTGCAACACGGATGTGTGCGGAGGCATGAAGTCCCGCTCCTCGATTATCTCACCCGTCGATTTCGCTGTGGAACTTTTCACCGGATAAACAAACCGACCGTAATTATGAAACGATCGACCGTGATAAATTTGAATCGAGCCTCTTGCGACACCGCGTCGCTACCACAAGGCGATTTCCTCCTCGTTGTTCGAAAAGGAGATAATGAACTGGCTTATCTCACGCAAACATTCTTGATTTTATGGTACAGTCTTAATGGCGAACGAGAAAATTGTTATTAACCGTCGCCGCTCTATAATAATGGACACTTATCAGCCACGACGCGGGATTATTTCTTACAAACCGAACGTTGATAGCGGTGTATTATTATTATTATTGTCATTGTACCCTTTCGTGAAACATTATCGCGTTTACACGCCGGGACTCCCATTACACGCGTCGTGGCGACTCGATTTCTCTTAAATTCCCGTAATTAATATTACAATTGAATTTGTTCCATTACGACCTTGTCTTATTTTTTGGAGTCAGCGCCCGGGACTGGAGAGGAATTCAGATTTCGTTCCACCCTTGCCGCTTCTCCTTGGTGCATGCTCCTTTCCTTTTTCTCCGCAGTCCTTGCACCGTGCGGGGCGATCAAGGTCGAGAAGAAAAGCAAAACGGAGAACGGGATAAAGTCAAAACGAATCGTACTCGTTCGCATTCCTCGTCTCTCATACTTATGTAAAAATAGAATCCAACTTGAAATTTCGTATCAAGTAACAAATTCCAATTGTCAGACTGCACAAGTATGAAAAAATACAGGACAAAAATGCATTTTGTTCAAATGATTGTACGTAGTCTTTCTTTTTTTATACTGATATTCTATAAGTTCTATTTTGTAGAGAAATCGGTAATTCCTGAAATCCTGTTGAACGCGATTTCGTTAAGGAGGATCGCGTCAGCCGTTGCGAAAACGAGCGTCCGATCCAGGCGAGCATCCACACGACACGCCTGTATCTATTCGAAAGCGTGACTGCTCGAGACGGTCACGTGCGCGACGCTATCCGGATTTCAATTAGACTAATGCATCGGCAGAGAATGCACTGTGAAACTGCGGACACGTTCTCGCCTCCTCCGTGTCGCGTTTCTCGCAGGATCGCACAAAGCGTGCTGAAATCTAGGGTTCGAGACCGTTGCGAACAGACACGGAAACGACTGTTGACGAATTTCAATCTCCGCTCGACGCGATTCACTCCACGGCAGCAGAAATTGAGAAAACACACTCGTCCGCTCGTTCGAATACCAAAACGATTAACGCGAATCTTTCTGTTCCTGATTGCAAGCTTGTCCGTCGGCGTTTTATGTGAAAAACATGAAAATGAGATTCTGTCGAAGTAATAACACGCTACGTTGTTCATTATGTTTTATAATAAACGGCCCGAGGCTTTCCAGGTTTAACGAAACAAATCGGTTTAAAATTGCTGCGCAAACGTTTCAATAAACATCTTTTCAGTCGAATGAAGCGACTAAATGTATGGATGTTTCTTTTCACGGAACGGTTCCTGATTTATGCGTTGTTTTGTTAAAAAGATATGGTCACCGTATCGATACCGGTAAGGTTAAAAGCCGGATCCCCGGCTCCGATTCATCTCTCGAAACGACGGCTGTCAGGGAAAACAATGATGGGTGTTGCAGGATGTATTGCTAAGAGCGGAAAAAGAAAGAGGAGCAGGGAATGGAAGGGCTAGTAACGACGGGACGAGAAGTAATACAGAAAGAAAGCGGCGGGGGTGGAGAGGGTGAAAACGGGCCGTTGTTCGCGGGTGACAAAGGGTGGTCGTGAGAGGCGGAGAGTGGGGTCTGAAGTGAAGCTTTTGCTGGTCGATGGTGCTGTAACGCCGGTTTTACGGACACCCCGCGATCATACGTGGAGAAGGTACACGGAAACAGATGCGTGTTTGTAGACAAAGTAGCGGCAGACGAAAAGGGTTCATATCTAAATTCATGAATACAAATTTCCCATTCCGTCACTCTGCCATTTTATACTGGTATATCCTCTTCCTTACAATTCATATAATTTTAACATCAATTTCAAGTTTGTAAAAATAGAGAATAATTTATGAGAATTAAATCTTGCGGTTGCAAGTAAAGAAATTGGTAAATTAGTCTCGAGTGGTCCAGTTGGTATTATTATGCCCTCGTAATCTATTCTTGATTTCCAATTTGTAGAATGGTTTATAGGCATGAAATAGAGCTATTGTAGGCAACGAAATAGATTTGGTAACACGGTTTCACGGAATGGAACACTTAACGCAAACTTATTACATGCTTGCCTTATCAGGAAATCATCACTACGTTGATAAGGGCTTAATTCTAATTTGTAGTACAGAATAATTGATGGGAATTAAATTGTACGGTTGTACATAACGAAATAGGTTTGGTAAATCGGTATTATTATGCCCTCGTAATGTATTCTTACAAATTGAACGTGTTGATCGATTTCCAATTTTGTACAATAGTTTATAAGAATGAAATAGAGCTGTTGTAGGCAACGAAATAGATTTGGTAACACGGTTTCACGGAATGGAACACTTAACGCAAACTTATTACGCGCTTACTTTATCCGGAAAGCGTCGGTACGTTGATAAGGGCCTGATTCCAATTTGCTCGGAAGCGAGACGGTTCGAGCGACACCGATCGAACGACCGATATCGGATTTGGATAATTCCATTCCTTTGATAATTGAATCTATTCGAGCATATCCAGTCTCGTGTTCGGATACTGTACGAAAGGGGTCCGCTCGTTGTGTGATACGAGTACGGCTGGCTCGGTGGAAAGTATTTTCCGAGGAAAGATCGCACGGATTAAATTGCAAGCCCCTCTTCGCGCTAATTTGCATTTTTGCCTCGATTACGTGCGCCCGCTTAAACGATCCCGCTACACCCACGGCTTGTACGCTTTTAATTGTATGCAGATACTTCGGAGTTTCAGCACAGCCCCGCTCATAAGTCTTAAAACATATTGTACGATGTACAACGCGAACAAGATATTTCAGCGAATAATTAACGAATTCGTGACGTTTTTATGAATAATTAACAAATAATTTATTATTTAATCCCCGAGGACCTGCATCGGTCGCTTCTTTAAGCACTTGGGAATTAGTTCGGTTCTTGGAAACGGGAATAGAGATGAATTTGGTGGCTGCGCCGCTCGTGGGCATAATCGCTATTGAAAAACGGTTCGCAATTATCGTTCGGTCTTCCCCGGTCGTATATGTAAATCGGTGGTGCGTGTCGAGGTAACGTTTGAAGTTCTCGGCCCGACAGTGATCGATGCCGATTCTCGGGGACGTGTATGCGCGCATTAACGTGTTCCAAGTCATCGAGCAACCCGGTTAATGAGATCCTACGGGGAAACGAGTACGTGTTATCGTGTACCACGCATTAACGATCATCCGTCTCTCAAGGGTTTCGTTTCTCGGACGGCCGTTCTCCCGGTTAAAATTCTGGCTCCCCGCATAAATTACTCTGTATTTAGCGAGACTCGGCAGAATTCGCAGATTTAGGAAAATTGATCGCGAATAATTCGCGTTATCCGAACGACGGGAGCAATTTCGAATGGAGTTTATGACACGGTCGTGGACCAGCGAAGTTTCAAGTTCGCCGTCGAGTACGAAGTTGCAGGGTTAAAGATCCAAGATTCAGTCGGCACGGTTGCTGAGTTATCTGAAATTTAGCTTGGATTACCATCGGTGATTCCTTGCCGTCTCGAGCGCGAGCCTCGTTAGCGAAACTTCGTTCGAAAATTGTGCAGAATCCCAGCCATTTGTCCCGATTACGAGCTCCTCGTCCCGTTTCGTATCGATTCTTAATACCGTGATCAATCGACCTCGACACCAATTTTACATGGATAACAAACCCCGCTGTTACTTTAAACCGATGCGAAGCGGATCAGAAACGTTACACAGGCTGTTAGGTGCGAAGACTTTTGGGTGCTCTGAATGTAAATTAATCTGCGTTATGTTTTTATCTGAATGTTCTATATCTCCCCGTGGCACATCATCAATTCGTTCATGATTATTTAAAGAGTTCTCGTCAGATCTTAGTCTCGTTTTTTATCTCCGTTTTAAATACGTGATAAAATTATAATACAGATCGCACGGAATTTCAATCGTGTTCTCATGCTGTAAACGCTCTTATCGGACGGTGTACTGCATTGATTAAAAATGTTTTGCTGGTGGAGGCATTGGGACCGTGAGTTCGTTCCGCGTTTAAACGATCGGCGGTATTGTTCGAGTCCCTTCGTTAACGAGGATCCAGGAGATTCGCGCCAGCCTGCTTAGCGCCGATCGTAATCGTTCACGCTCGGGATATCGAGCCATAAATTCAATTAACCCGACCGGTACACTCGAATTGTCCCCTTGTCTGCGAACCTATCGAGCCAACCGAAACTTCATTACTTCTGCACCGGTGCCTCAGTATCCTTAGGCCCTGAGAGATGATCTTTCTTCGTGAGAAATTGTCTTTCGAGCCCGAATTTACGGAAATTTGATTCGCTCTTTTACAGTTTTACCTATAATTATCGAAAATGATTCTATGAATTTATTCAATCCTTGTTCTTAGAACTTGCACGTATTTATAAAAAAAAGTGGATTTGCAGAATATGAAAATTGTGATGCAAGTTATTATTGTTGAAAGACAAGAGAAAAGTCTTGATTTCATTTTTTGAACAGATCTCGCAAAAATCTGTGTTTTACTTATTTCAAAATTCGTTTGGTATAATAAACTTTTGCTTGTGTTTAACGAATGCTGGGGTAACAAAATGCCTTCCGAGCGAGGGCTATGACACTTGGGAGGAACGTTTTAGCAGGGTACAAAGAACGAAGGGAGAACGTTTGGCCGGCTGCCAAAGCGAGAAACTTATGATACGATCTGTAATAAAATTATCTGCGCCCTCGGACTGTCCATATTCCCAGATTTATATGCTTTTTACGGAGATCCGCGAAGTATTTGTTATTGGCTGCGATTCCGCCTCAAGATATATGCTCACCGTCCCCAGTTACTCCTGCATTTTGAATACCCGAATCGCCTTCCTACCAAAAAGGGATTGCCGCGACTCTTGAAGATAGAGCACCCACGGCTTTCGAGAGGTAGCTATTTTGCTATCTCTCAGCCGCGATGGAACCCTTTCCACCGAACACGTACACCTTCGTTCATAAATCTCAGGATATGTTGTTAAAAAGTTTTCCTAGATAAATCAATGCGACTTATCATGTAAAATAGAAGAATATCTACTCATTCCATTAAGAAGTTATCAAAGTGATTTATCAAAACGAGATTTCTTCTCTGATTTATTACATTGCATTTATAAGAAGATTGAGTGTGTTGCATGTGGTGCATAAAAATTTGCAAGCTATTAAAACTATTAGATAATCTATAGCTATTAGATGAAAGAAATTGTTATATAAAATGCATTTCTGCTGATCTGCAAAATTTACTTCCGTTTATTTATGAGATATTCAGATTATAAATCTTAGGATTTATTGTTAAAAAGTATTGCAGGATGAATCAATGAGACTTGTCATATGAATTAAAAGAATATTGATTCGATTAAGTTTCTTAATTCTTATAAAAGTGTAATTTATCAAAACACTATTTAACTCCACGAATCCGGAGCATAAATATTGCACCTTGTTGGATTTTATAATATTATTTCGACAATAAACAAAATTGAATCGGTGTGTTGAGAGACATTGTAGCCTCTTAAAGATTATACTTTGTTATTTTAGTTAATAGGCCTCTGGCCGTATCTGGACCCTAAACGGTCGGAGCCGAAAGCATATTGTACACAACTCTGGGCATTATATTACACACAGTTATAAACACTAGATTTTTCGTTGCGCATTCTTCGGTTAGTCTCGACCAGAGAGTCAGAGAGCAAAGACGCCTTCTGAGTCGTATAATAAAGTTAAAGTTATCATAAAAATTAACTGAGTATTCTTTTGAATAATTCCCATAATCCCAACACACCTAATGCATAAAAATTTGCAAGCTATCGAAACTAAATGCTTACAAACATTATTAGACGAATGAAATTGCTAAATAAGATGGATTTCTTTGACTGATCTGAAATGTTTTCCATAGAAATCCGTTTGTTTCTGAGATATTCGGAAGGTAAGACTTCTGGACGGGGGTGTACGCGTCTATTACCTGGTAGAAGACCAGCGGTAGAACAATGGAGTGTCTCCCCTACGTAATTACCGTGCGGCTTGCCCGTTCGAGGGTTCCTCTCGTTTTCCGTTCACCTAGCCGTCGAGACACCGTGATTATCGGTGTACATGTATATACGTGCACATACATCCACGTCGTGCATCGGACGTACGTGCAGCGCAGGCTGCCGGGCCGGTTTCATGTGGATTTCGTCGCGCACGTGTGCGTCACGCAGCTAGCTATCCTCCACCGTAATTACCGGGAGGCAACAGATGCATGTACTCTCGTTCCTGTTGCACGCTTCGAATTCGCGGCGAAAGCGTTCGCAGGAACGTTCACGCACGTGTCACCGGCTTCTCCTGCCTTTTTCTCGTCCCCCTCCGGCTTCTTCCTTTTTTGTTCACGCGAACTGTCGCACCCGATTTTTGGTTTCTTTGCCGGTTTTTTTTTTTCGAACAGCCGACCGAGATTGAAACCATTTCGATGGGATTTCTAAGGCTTCGCTATCTTGGACGTCCTTCTCGTTATCCGCAGGATAAAGGACCTTATTTCAAAAGAGGACTAAATACAGAGATCAGAGCAATGGTATATAAAAAACGTCAGCCTAATTATATCGAGTTACGTTTTTATCGGGCGCTCATGTTCGCCGTTCGTGGGACTGGATTTTCAGTCCGGTAATTCACGGATATCCTCCGGGGGATCTTCGGATCCGAAATCGATCGGCATACATGCATGCATGCATCGGCTGCGGAATTGGAATATTACGGGGTCCCGCGAGTACGCATGCACAATACCGGCGTTGCATTATGCAGGCACCGTGCATTAAAGCATGACGAGCGTGCCGCACGCGTTTCTGGCCTGTTTATTCAGCTAGGAGAAACAGCGGGGGATAAAGAAAGATGATTAACCGAGGAACCGTTGAACCGATGAAGAAAGCCAAACACAGAGGGCATAGATGGGACGGAAATGAGAAGTTTGGTGAACGACTAGACGGAGGGAAAACAGTGAGGTGGCAACTATAACGTTTTATCGAAGCGGAGCCAGAGTAAATATGTAGAAGAGTGCGGAAAGGGTTGAAAAGGCGAGGCAGAAAGAAAACAGACGACCCCAGAGGAAAGCGTAGCCGAAGATTGGAAAAGAGAGTGGGCAATGGGAGGGAAGAAAGGAAAAAAAAAAAGGGAAAACCGTGAAGCGGCAGGAATACACGCGACCGAATGACGAATCGCTCGACGGCTAGAACTTTCGAGCTCTTTGTCTCCCGCTGGCTTGGATGCGACTCTGAAAGCCCCGGCGGATGGTCGCGAAGGAAGAGGACGGAGAGGTGGAACGGTTGGAAACGTGACAGGGATGAAACGATAAAAAGCAGCGGGGTAGGTGGGCGGGGGAATGCCTTAGCGGAATCGTGGCTTGATTTGGAATTGTATCCAGCTAGATCCGACGAGGTGACTGAATCGACTCGCCGATGAGGGGAAAATTCGTTTTCGAAAATGATCGATCGCCGCCTGTGGATATTATTCATCGCTTAAAATGCAGACGTTCTTTTTATCCTCGTCGGAGTAATTCGGTTCCATTGAGGCGGTGTTATTTTAATCAGTCGTTCGATTGCCGAACGTGAAATGATTTGTAATCATTTGAATCGTATGACAAGCCTTTGTAGCGAATCATAATTGAATAGAATTTGCGGCACGTATTCATTTAAATTAATTGTATTTAGACGTTAAGGAAATGACGTGTCGGCAATTAAAAAAGAGAATGAATATCTTTCTGTTCCGGGTAAGCGTTACTAATGAATCATTTAGTTGGGGGTCGTACAACAGGTAACGCGGAAAGAAACGAGCCTGTGTAACTGGCGTGCAATTCATTTAAACGAGAAAGAAATCATTTAAATTTAAACGAGCTTCTTCCGAGAAGCGTCGTTTTATGCAGGGGCGTTAGCGATCGGACGAGGACGGGAAATCGGGATTAGTAGAGTTTCGCAACGGAGGACCCCTTTCACGAGTCGGTCTAGCGAATTTCTTCTAGCAAACAAACTACTTAATAGCTATTGTTACGGTCTTACCATGAACTTCCTCGAATGGGGTTCGGCAATCTTAGCCAGCGCGACGGAAGTTCCGCGAATATAGTTTCCTCGCGAAATTCGCCTTACGGAGTAATTTTGTTTGGTCGCCTGAAAGCCCCCGGAGAGATGGCCGTTCGGAGCGCGGAATGCGAAACGAGAAAGAAACCAGATGTCTTAAAAGAACAGTGAACATTCGCCGCTTGTCCTTGTTTACCGAGATAGTTAAGCCGAGCGGGGAGCTGAGTCAGAAAGAAATTAGTCTGATTGCGACGGATCTCTCCGCTCTTTGAGGAACGTCGTTGTTCACGTTTCGAAGCGACTTTGTCAAGGATAAGCGTGAAACGAGGCAATGAACGTTGCTTGATTTCGCCGATGACTTTGGTTCACGGTCGGCCGTTGCACCTTCGTGGTTCGAGCACAACAAAGAGAACCAACTGCAGGGACGGGTTTCGCTTCTTTCCTGAGATAGATTCACTCGATACGAAAGAACGGACTATTTTTAACACGATTGTTATTAAGAACCGAGGTTGGACGTGGATTATTTCAATTTTTATGTCGATCGATCTTGAGGAATTCCAGAATTCTGTGAAGGAGTTGTTCTAATTAGAGGAATTATAGAGAAATTTTTAGTATAGGATTTATAGTTTGGAAGAAATCGTGGCGTAGAAAAATCTAGGGTCTAGAACCGTAAGAGTCGACTTCGACATCCGGTTTGTCTCGGACCAAAGTCAATGCACCTGGCCCTGCTCATCGAACCGATCCCTAAAGTGCATCTCCCTCTTACGCAAGCGAAACTACTTCGGCCATTTCACTCCCAGTCTCTCCTCTTCTCCTTTTCTTCTCTCCTCCTCGCTCCTCTCTCTCTCTCTTTCTACCTGAGCTTTACGGTGGACAAAAAGAATTCCTCAGCCGTCGTCGGGGGATCGTAACCATAACGGGCCCGTGCGCGAGCTTAACGCACTATCTGCCGCGACGAAGTCGTGTAGCACTCGAAAGCGTTCTCCTCGGGTTCGTACGAGTGATTTTAACAGCGAAAGGTACTTCAACCGGTTAAACTGACATTTACTACTCGTTGTGTTACACGCGGCCTTGGCATCGAGTTTCCTTCGGCTCGCTCTGTGTGTCGAGGTTATCACGATGCTCAATTTCACCGTGGCTCCGTTTCCACTCGCGATGAGTATTGTTACTCGGAAACCTGAGTTTTCCACCCTCTCGAGGCGCGGTTCGGCGTCGCGTTCCGACGATTTTCTAAACCAGATCGCAGGGAAAAAGGTCGAGATAGCGATCTTCGTAATGGACGGCGGGGAACGTGCGCCTAAAAGCCGGATAAAGGGAGGACGAGGAGGAGCCGGAGTCAGGTTTTTAGTTCAGGTGACCCTAAGAAGCTTGTAGCTCGTTGCGGAGTTCACGGCCGTCCCCTTTCAAGGGACCTCAGGATCGATGCTGCAATGAGATTCAGAGAATGGTGGGAGGGAAACCCTGGATTGTACGGTCTACACTCTACGATGTAGACCATCTGTTTTTCATTCGAAGAGTGTAAAGTCGAAAATCTGACCCTTAAAAAACGAGACAGGATTCATAAATCATCTTTAATGGAATAATAGGAACATAATGTACATATATTTTTATTAAAATTGACAGGACGATGCCGGTAGGATAATTATAAACCTGTAAGGAGTAGTACACGTATGTACAGTTTTTATTTTTCGAATATGAGGAAAAAAAAAGTAATTTTGCATCGGCCGGGAATCGAACCCGGGCCGCCCGCGTGGCAGGCGAGCATTCTACCACTGAACCACCGATGCTTGTGCGACAGGGCTGATTTATAAAGAACAAAATTCTAGATGTAGATGATTACCTATTTCCACAAAACAGAACGTCGTGAATGAACGTGGGACAAAAAAAGGACCTCGACCCCCCGCGTGGCAGGTATCCTACATAGGTACACAGCTTTAGTACCACTGAATGCTGTTGAAACGGCAATTTCTGGTGACAAAAGAAACAGCTTTGAACCTTCTACCTGAACGAAAGGGTTTCTGAGGATAATCTGTACAAAAGATCCGTAAAATTGCTGTTTATACCTGAGAGACAGACAGCTTGCAATAAAGTCGAAGGTCGAAACTGGTCCATCGATTATTCGGCCGCTTCTGTCCGTCAGTAAAATTTAATATCTCCAGGGGTGGAGCTACCCCTATGGGCAGGTAATTTTCACCGCAGCGGAATTAGTCGCGATTTGCTCTTCCGCCTCGTAAGTTCTTCGGGGATCGACATAATTGCCAGGTCGGCGAACAATGGTGGGGCTCGATTAAATCGCCTTATAGCTCAATACAAAATTCATCGAGTCCCCCGCGGTGGAAGTAGTATCGACCGGCTCCGTTTCGGCAGCCGCGTTCGCTTGTTCAAACATTTTTTTATTCATTCCGTGATTGATCAACACTACAGCTTCTGATTTCCTTTTTATCTCCACTTTCCCATTAAAAGCTCGTCGTTTTTACGAGTTGATGGATAAAACTCGGTCGTCTTTCATCATTTTCTTTTGATACATCCAATTATACGGCTTATGTGTCTTGAGGGAGAACGGGAGAGCGGCCTGGAAGGTTCGCGAAGGCGACCAGGCTTGGAACAGCTGCGGCGTTAGAAAATAATTGAACCATATGCCGCTGGCTCGTGAACGAAGGGCTGAAAAAGCGACGCGATGCTCGAATCATAGATCGAACGGTAATCCGCCGGCTAATGGAATCAATTAAATGCGATCCCTTCGGTCCCAGCGTCAGTCCGTCCCAGTTTCTGAATTGCTCGCATCGCGGACAACCTGCCACCAGATGAAATTCACGTAATTCTTCTCGATAGTGCTGCACTTTATCCCCTTTAAGTTGGTCTATTACGGCTTGTGGTCGTAGTCGAAAACAGTATTTAAATCGGGTCTACGTAATCCAAAATATTAAAATGTCAGAATGTAAGAGTCCTTCCCGGACTCCTTTCGACCGTCAGGATCAAACGAAACTCTCGACTTGTTTGTATCGATTTATTAGATAGAATATTGAACAATTAGATTAATGTTTTACATCACACACGTTTTCGCTTCTGCCACGGTCTTCTCGATCCCTTTTTCGATCGTCGGTCGTTTTCCCCGAGCGCTCTCGTGTCTCTCCGCCGCGTTACCGATCCCCTCCCCACATCGCGACACAGCGGCTCGTGCCACCATGTACAGATTCGGACAGTGAAGTTTAGCCACCTTCGCGTTTGTGTGCGTTCCCTAGCGGGACACATCGAAATTTCAATATGTATGTATATATCGAAATTTCAATGTGTCCCGCTAGGGAACGCACACAAACGCGAAGGTGGCTAAACTTCACTGTCCGCCATTGTACTTTACGCTTATAAGAATATTGTTTGATAGTAGTTGAAGTAATAAATATTTTACTTGGTTGAAAACTTGGAATTTAGTAAGATTGCTTACAGTGTGACAGAACTTGTCGATGTTGATGTTACTTGGAACGAAAACTGCTTCGATGTCGACGTGTTGACGACCAAGTTCGTACTGACCTGGGTACCAGCAAACCCGACGCTTTGTCTCGAAAAAAAAATGCCTTTTCCAATTGGGTATTTTCCGATGATCGCAAAAACATCTGGTTACCAGACGATGGTCAACCCTTGCAGCGACAAAGAATCATAAATCACTTACCGGTACCTAAGTGGTCGTAAATAAAAATAAACACACAAAGCAGTAAAAATGTCGATCTTACACTAAAAAACTTTCCCTAAATGTCCACATGTGCGTTATTGCGCTTTAACACGCTTCAGTAGAAAAGCTGGCACGAATTCACGCCACCATGGATAGGTGGATCCGGGTTTTCTCTTTTAAATAAAACCAATTAATCGTGCACGATTCGTTAGGAGCGTTGACAGCTGCGGGCGGAGTTAATGTCGATCCAAGATTAACGCAGTTGAAACTCCGTTATATGAACTAATTACAGGACGATTATGCGATTTTAAGAATGACAAGGCATTAGTATTTAATTAGAATGAGAATAATTAGAATGAGAAGTATAATTTGTTTCTAGATAATTTTTTATACAAAATAGAAAATAATAAAGCCAATATTTTGCAGTGCACTTAAATTATCATCGAAACTAAAAAAACAGAACAACATATAGTATAGAAAGAACTGATATCGTAATAAAAGACGCATCGATCATGGAATAAAACGTTCAGACAGCCTGGTGATATATTAAATATTCATATAATGGGTGTTCACATAAAGAGGTTCCACTGTATCGGTTGAATGTGTTCAAACTTCCGAAAATAGAACAGAAAGTGTAAGGAACCTATTCCGCACGTTCGCACTCTTCATCTTTTTCTTTGTTACCCCGTTGGTCGTTCGCGAACTCGTATTTCTATCCCTTCATCCGCATCGCGGACGTAGATTATCGAAGATAAATGCTGACAATGCAATGGCTCGTAGCGAGCCCCGTCATTGATTCATCGCCATCGCGAATTGATTTAACGCCTCGATATATAGAACAAGTTTTTACCAATTTTTTGCCCACTGACCCCTGAACCGTGGACGCTACATTATTTATTATGAAAGTTCCTGTGACTCCGCTTCTCCGTAAAACACTTTATGTACGATTCAGTGTGAACTTTCCATTCGTAGATAAATCAGCTTCGACAATTGCACCGAAAATCGTTGCACTTGATTTTCTAAAATAATCAACAAAAGGGAATTTATATCACTTTTATAATAAATAGTTCCTCTGTAATTTTCACCGCTTAGAAGATGTTACCGAGGGGCACGAATATAGAAAATTATGAAACGATTCGAGTTCAGGGTACGGTCTATAATTTCATGATTATTTCGAGTCCCCCAAGACTCGGGGTGAAACGAAATTCGCAGTAATTTCGCTGCTGGAGGTGTACGCTCGCCGTCGTCGCAACAATCGCTCGTGTGCGTTCTATGAATAAGTGATTCCCCGCGTTCGAACGAGAAGAGTCTAGACCGAGGATAGCGCAGGTGCGACGGCTCCCACGACGGCGTCGAGAATCGTCGTTGTCCTCTCGACCGATTTTTCCCTGCGGTGCTCAGGAAATCGTCGATTCTCTCACGTGAATGTCACTCGCTGTTCAATTAGAATGAACGCTTTATCTCTTGGATTAACCCCCTTTTTGTGAAACATAAAACATTCGTAATTCGTGAAGTTAGAAAATGAAGTCAAGACAAACAGATCTGCCCTTTAAAAATAATAGTAAGAATTTTGTTATCAGGATTGAGAATGGAAGTTTCCTAATTGATTTCGCTGGAGACTGACAGATAAAATGGGAAATGAATTTGTGTAAGCAGTTGTATTTCGAGAACAGCGGATTTATTTAGCATTTTTGAGCGACATTACGTGGATATGGCCGGGGATACGCGCACGCGCTGCATAAATTTGAGGAGTTGTTTACCTCCGCCGGCGTCCGGTGGGAAATAAAAATATTTTAATTATTGGGTTGAGGCATGCGGAGGCGTTTCGCTCGCATCAGCCGTGTCGTTCCCTGAAACGACAAGATATTTACGGGCGGCGGCCGTTGTTGTTGTTGCAACTCGGTTGAGTTTCTCGACATAAGTTTACAAATAAATTTCGCCGCTCACGGTTAAATTGCGAGAGGAGCATCGGCTCAGGAAATTCGTACCGGGAATTAAACGGATTTAACTTTAAACGAATTCCGTGAACGCGCTTGTTTGCTCTCGAATTAAAAGACCGCTTTGGAGGATTTTTATACCGGGATGAAGCGCGCGCGTTCGCCTCGCCGGCGCGGTTGTTTCGCAAGCGACGCGATCACGGGAACACCTGCTCCCGCGTCGTAACATTTATTTTGAAGAAAAAGAGGTCATACTCCAGGTGTTTGATCACCGTCGACGAACAACGTCCGGGAGAGGCGGGGAACGTTTGAAAGAGTTGCGAAAATATCGCGAGTATTGTCGTGTCGTACATAGTAAAAAATGCAGAGCGACGGTCTTGGTGATTCACCGTCGAATGGGGTCAGGAGTCTCGAACCGTTGACTCCAACGCGGGCCATCCCACGTTCCCGGTCCTCGAATTTGTTTCTGAAATACCGAAGTGTCGGGGAAACGATCTCTCAGGGTTGTTATTATTATTCAAATAAAAATAAGCAGGAAACACGATGTAGCTCGCTTTTGGAATCAGTGTAAATGAAAATCATAAACGTATAACTTAAAGAATGAGATAACAATCCAAGGAGGATGCTGCCTGTTTTCCTTCAGAAAACAGACGAGGCATTCGAGCATAATTGGGAGATTCGTTTCATCTAACTTAGGGAATCTCTCAGAGTTATTATTATTATTGAAATAGAATGAAACACGATATAATGCAGTCTGTTCTTGGAATCAGTATAAACGAAAACCACAAACGTAACTTGTAGAATAAGATAGCAACCCGACGAGGATGCTGTCTGTTTTTCTTCAGGAAACGAACGAGGCACATAATAAGGAAGATAGACATTAAATAGGAAGCCTTAAATCAAAGATCATTTCTCAAGAAATTCTCTTAAAACAAATATTGGACTAGGCATGTATAAACAATGGTATTAGAAAGGCTTTTATCGATGGGTAATCACAATGAACGATTGGGAGTGCTTCATCTAATCCCATCGCGATCAACCCTTTAATTAAAGCAGATGTATTTTCGGCGGTCGTCGATTAACGAGAAAGCAATCGAACCGCGGTAGCCGCAAGATTCCTGGCAGCAATAAACGCGATGCCACCGCACAGAGAGGTCTCGCCACACGAGCGTGTGCACAGGTGGCGGTTGTTTGCAAAATGCCAAAGGCACGCCGAACAGATGGTGGTTCGCTTTGGCTGGTACAAAGGCGGACCGACCTGACCACACCGGTCCCTGTTTTGCTCTGTACTCGCGACGAAAAACCTAAGTACGTACACGTCGGCGATGGACAATTGTCTTGTTGAAATTCCGAAATATTTTCTCCAACGTCTGTCGTTGCACTGCTTCTACAAGGATTGCGTCTGAACGTTCCAGTCTTTGTATGACATTACCAGTCTGATTGCCGATTTTTATGGCAAATAAAATAGTATTACCAAGAATAAAAAACATATAAAAAAAGGAGTTTAATGATTGTTGAATTAATTTAAATTATTAAATGGAATCAGTAGCTTGTGTCATTTGAAATGAAAATTCTTATGGGCTCATCTCACGTGATCATATGAACGCAACGGTAATATGGAGCTGTGATACACGTGGATACGCACTTTCACCTGCCAGATTCAGTCTGACCTGCGCTTTTCCGTATTTCCACGCGTCTCTGCTTTTTCCTCCTGAAATAAGACCCTGGAGATTGTTATTGACACAGAACAGTGGAATCTCGGTACGCTCGCCGGATACCAAGCGCGTGTTTCTCGTTTTGTCGGTGGAAAATAAGATCGGCCACGTTCGCCACTTCATGGGGAAATTTCGCGACGGGAACGACGATGTCTCGCGAGAAACGCTTGGGGGATAATCCGGCGAATGTGTTCTTCCACGGACAAACAGTGGGGAATGAGGAATGGCCCGGGACACGATACTCGCACGACGCAACTGGTTTCCTGGATCGTGAAACAGGAGAACCGTGTATTTACATAGGACCATCGGGGATGCTCGGTTTCCAATTTTCACCGCCACGCCAATTGCTTTCCGGTCTCTTTACAGCCGTTCTTTGTTTCCTTTCAATGGGATTTCGATATAACGACCCTCGTTTGGAAAACTGCAATTCCTATTGCTAATTCCTTTCTCGGTAACTCTGAATCGTTCTCCACTCCCCTATTGTACGTTAAATGGTACAAAAGATTTAAAAAAACACCCGTGGACAGACTGCAGATTAAAAGAACTGTGACACCGTTTAAAAAATATATATTTTGGATGAATAGTTCTCATTCTATTCCGTATCACTTAAATATTGCATATGCATCCATCTTTTCATGAGAAGCATTCTTTATATCTTGAGATGCAATTTTTCTGTAAATACATATATAATGTCGGCAATCTACTTACGGATGCCCGCGTAAGGGAAGCATTAGTCTAAACTAGTCTAAAGAATCTTCTTCTTATCTCCTGGAGTAGATTGCGAGGCCAGGCTTCGTGAATTTCAATTTCTGGAAGTTGCGGTCGCGTCGATTCATAAGTAATGTCTTGCGTCAAATCTGCTAACGATTTTCCTGAATCAGTTCGACTTCCATAAAAAGTGTTTCCATGGAATCATGTTCTATATATATCGTAGCTGAATCTAATCCCGCGTTTTGGGTCGAACTAGAGTCTCCCAGCAATAATCAACGTCAGTCGGGAATTTTATACGAGGAGTTTAGCTAAACGCATCGACTCTATCGTGTAGGATTCGAACAGGCCACGACTGGACTCTCCGCTGAAAGATGTCTCTTCCGGTTTACGAGCGTCTTTACGAAGTCCCACGGTTCGCAGTCACGGTGATTTGGATTTCTCGTGAGTCACCTCTGGCTGCCTCGTCTTCCAGCGGGCAACCTCCGTTTCCTGTTTCTACATTTACATTTTACGGCCGCGAGCAAGCGCGATTACCAAGGAAAAGTGCATTCTCGTTTTTCACGAGCCAGTGAAACGCGAGTCTCGAGACCGGAAGGCTTCGATCCGTTTTACACTGTTTTTCTTGCTCAACCACCTTCGACAATTCTGAACAGAATTTAACATACGATTAGTTACAAATTTTACAACATACTTAGAAATGTGGAATTTATATGAAGCATCATAAGCNGAGAATGGAAGTTTCCTAATTGATTTCGCTGGAGACTGACAGATAAAATTGGAAATGAATTTGTGTAAGCGGTTGTATTTCGAGAACAGCGGATTTATTTAGCATTTTTGAGCGACGTTACGTGGATATGGCCCGGGATACGCGCACGCGCTGCATAAATTTGAGGAGTTGTTTACCTCCGCCGGCGTCCGGTGGGAAATAAAAATATTTTAATTATTGGGTTGAGGCATGCGGAGGCGTTTCGCTCGCATCAGCCGTGTCGTTCCCTGAAACGACAAGATATTTACGGGCGGCGGCCGTTGTTGTTGTTGCAACTCGGTTGAGTTTCTCGACATAAGTTTACAAATAAATTTCGCCGCTCACGGTTAAATTGCGAGAGGAGCATCGGCTCAGGAAATTCGTACCGGGAATTAAACGGATTTAACTTTAAACGAATTCCGTGAACGCGCTTGTTTGCTCTCGAATTAAAAGACCGCTTTGGAGGATTTTTATACCGGGATGAAGCGCGCGCGTTCGCCTCGCCGGCGCGGTTGTTTCGCAAGCGACGCGATCACGGGAACACCTGCTCCCGCGTCGTAACATTTATTTTGAAGAAAAAGAGGTCATACTCCAGGTGTTTGATCACCGTCGACGAACAACGTCCGGGAGAGGCGGGGAACGTTTGAAAGAGTTGCGAAAATATCGCGAGTATTGTCGTGTCGTACATAGTAAAAAATGCAGAGCGACGGTCTTGGTGATTCACCGTCGAATGGGGTCAGGAGTCTCGAACCGTTGACTCCAACGCGGGCCATCCCACGTTCCCGGTCCTCGAATTTGTTTCTGAAATACCGAAGTGTCGGGGAAACGATCTCTCAGGGTTGTTATTATTATTCAAATAAAAATAAGCAGGAAACACGATGTAGCTCGCTTTTGGAATCAGTGTAAATGAAAATCATAAACGTATAACTTAAAGAATGAGATAACAATCCAAGGAGGATGCTGCCTGTTTTCCTTCAGAAAACAGACGAGGCATTCGAGCATAATTGGGAGATTCGTTTCATCTAACTTAGGGAATCTCTCAGAGTTATTATTATTATTGAAATAGAATGAAACACGATATAATGCAGTCTGTTCTTGGAATCAGTATAAACGAAAACCACAAACGTAACTTGTAGAATAAGATAGCAACCCGACGAGGATGCTGTCTGTTTTTCTTCAGGAAACGAACGAGGCACATAATAAGGAAGATAGACATTAAATAGGAAGCCTTAAATCAAAGATCATTTCTCAAGAAATTCTCTTAAAACAAATATTGGACTAGGCATGTATAAACAATGGTATTAGAAAGGCTTTTATCGATGGGTAATCACAATGAACGATTGGGAGTGCTTCATCTAATCCCATCGCGATCAACCCTTTAATTAAAGCAGATGTATTTTCGGCGGTCGTCGATTAACGAGAAAGCAATCGAACCGCGGTAGCCGCAAGATTCCTGGCAGCAATAAACGCGATGCCACCGCACAGAGAGGTCTCGCCACACGAGCGTGTGCACAGGTGGCGGTTGTTTGCAAAATGCCAAAGGCACGCCGAACAGATGGTGGTTCGCTTTGGCTGGTACAAAGGCGGACCGACCTGACCACACCGGTCCCTGTTTTGCTCTGTACTCGCGACGAAAAACCTAAGTACGTACACGTCGGCGATGGACAATTGTCTTGTTGAAATTCCGAAATATTTTCTCCAACGTCTGTCGTTGCACTGCTTCTACAAGGATTGCGTCTGAACGTTCCAGTCTTTGTATGACATTACCAGTCTGATTGCCGATTTTTATGGCAAATAAAATAGTATTACCAAGAATAAAAAACATATAAAAAAAGGAGTTTAATGATTGTTGAATTAATTTAAATTATTAAATGGAATCAGTAGCTTGTGTCATTTGAAATGAAAATTCTTATGGGCTCATCTCACGTGATCATATGAACGCAACGGTAATATGGAGCTGTGATACACGTGGATACGCACTTTCACCTGCCAGATTCAGTCTGACCTGCGCTTTTCCGTATTTCCACGCGTCTCTGCTTTTTCCTCCTGAAATAAGACCCTGGAGATTGTTATTGACACAGAACAGTGGAATCTCGGTACGCTCGCCGGATACCAAGCGCGTGTTTCTCGTTTTGTCGGTGGAAAATAAGATCGGCCACGTTCGCCACTTCATGGGGAAATTTCGCGACGGGAACGACGATGTCTCGCGAGAAACGCTTGGGGGATAATCCGGCGAATGTGTTCTTCCACGGACAAACAGTGGGGAATGAGGAATGGCCCGGGACACGATACTCGCACGACGCAACTGGTTTCCTGGATCGTGAAACAGGAGAACCGTGTATTTACATAGGACCATCGGGGATGCTCGGTTTCCAATTTTCACCGCCACGCCAATTGCTTTCCGGTCTCTTTACAGCCGTTCTTTGTTTCCTTTCAATGGGATTTCGATATAACGACCCTCGTTTGGAAAACTGCAATTCCTATTGCTAATTCCTTTCTCGGTAACTCTGAATCGTTCTCCACTCCCCTATTGTACGTTAAATGGTACAAAAGATTTAAAAAAACACCCGTGGACAGACTGCAGATTAAAAGAACTGTGACACCGTTTAAAAAATATATATTTTGGATGAATAGTTCTCATTCTATTCCGTATCACTTAAATATTGCATATGCATCCATCTTTTCATGAGAAGCATTCTTTATATCTTGAGATGCAATTTTTCTGTAAATACATATATAATGTCGGCAATCTACTTACGGATGCCCGCGTAAGGGAAGCATTAGTCTAAACTAGTCTAAAGAATCTTCTTCTTATCTCCTGGAGTAGATTGCGAGGCCAGGCTTCGTGAATTTCAATTTCTGGAAGTTGCGGTCGCGTCGATTCATAAGTAATGTCTTGCGTCAAATCTGCTAACGATTTTCCTGAATCAGTTCGACTTCCATAAAAAGTGTTTCCATGGAATCATGTTCTATATATATCGTAGCTGAATCTAATCCCGCGTTTTGGGTCGAACTAGAGTCTCCCAGCAATAATCAACGTCAGTCGGGAATTTTATACGAGGAGTTTAGCTAAACGCATCGACTCTATCGTGTAGGATTCGAACAGGCCACGACTGGACTCTCCGCTGAAAGATGTCTCTTCCGGTTTACGAGCGTCTTTACGAAGTCCCACGGTTCGCAGTCACGGTGATTTGGATTTCTCGTGAGTCACCTCTGGCTGCCTCGTCTTCCAGCGGGCAACCTCCGTTTCCTGTTTCTACATTTACATTTTACGGCCGCGAGCAAGCGCGATTACCAAGGAAAAGTGCATTCTCGTTTTTCACGAGCCAGTGAAACGCGAGTCTCGAGACCGGAAGGCTTCGATCCGTTTTACACTGTTTTTCTTGCTCAACCACCTTCGACAATTCTGAACAGAATTTAACATACGATTAGTTACAAATTTTACAACATACTTAGAAATGTGGAATTTATATGAAGCATCATAAGCAATAGTTTGTCGTTGAACGATTTTATTACAACGTGCTGTACGTTATATTAAAAAATGCTCAATCTTTTTTGAAATTACATGCTTGTAAACTGTACTACAATTTTATTGATACTATTCACGGTTCATTTACGAGTGGTACGGTTATAGGAGATCTTCCATCGCGGAAAATTGAGCAAGGAAACGGTAGCTGCACGAAATGGATCGTAAAAACATAAACAAAAAATGTTCGCATCGTTTCCGAGTGTATGAAAACGGTGTACAGATGTTCACGTACACAAAGCGGAATCGAAAATACTGTACCTCGGCCGGCGGTAAATAATTTCTCGTTTTTCACCCCTGAACGCGTTCGTTAAATAACCACGAACGTTCACTCCGTTCTCTGCCTCGTTATCTCGCATCGCGTCCAATTTATTCAAGTTAGACGGTGGCCCAACTTTTTTACCTGCCGTTTTCAAATATTTTTACCGCGGGAGTTAATAATAAAAATTCGATCATTTCTGCGTGTTTAAAATTCGCCCAGCCGTGAGCTCCGTAAATAATTTACAAGCAGAGGCGCAATGTATTGTTTCGAAAATAATAAAGATGTCGGGGTAATAATAAATACAGGTATTTTAACATAATTGCTACCTCTCTTACGACGCGGTGAGATCGATAAATAATTACGTGGATAAACCAGATACACAATGCATCGTTTGTACGATAATGAAGATATTATTATAATAATGCATTTTAATACAATTCTTCCGGCCTTTATAATATGAAATTCATTTTATCATTATTCGTAAATGAGTATACTCGTATTTTAGTTTGACACAACAGAAACAGGTTGTTTATTACTTTCTTTTTACAAAAATTGAAAGATCTCTGATTAAACGCTTAATGGGGAGAATTTTCCCTGGAATATTCCTCAATTCCTGTGAATAATGTGCTGTATCTGTTTCACGAGGTCCGATTAGGCGAATCGTCAGACTCCCTTTGATGGGTCTTCAGCGTCCTGCCCTTATTATCCGTGCTTTCATGCTGACGTATCAGCGTAATTTGACAAGGGAAGGCGAATGTAGGTACGCGAGCGAAGAAGGCTGGAAACGGGCTGGAGGAAATGGCCCATTCGACAGGACTCTCAAAAGGAATTCGATTGTGTCCGAACAATGCGTTCCATCGCCGGAACGGTTGCTATCTGGATGCGCGCGAAACCGAGAAGCCCCATGCTCCATTGTTTTCCAACATTGACGGTGACAAATAGACGGGAGGCTACAAAAAGCGGTTCTTCCTGCTTCGGGGTTTTTTTCCAGAATCTAGTAATAATCGGCGTCCGAGACCGAACGCGTCGCCGGAACGGAAACGTAAAACCGTGCATTCTACTCGATTGAAAGAGAGAGAAAGTTTCGAGTTCTTACGAGTTCCGCGATCGTTCAGCAGAAAACGGAAACGGGAAGTTCCACTGTTAAATAAAGTGACTACCACGCAGAGAGAGAGAGAGAGAGAGTGGGAAACGAACGCGCTATTCATCGACTCTCAGAAGCTTTTAGTAGCTGTGCGATGCCGTTCAATAAATAAAACAAGTACCTCGGGAAAAGTTGCCAATTATTTCCTGAACGAACACTGAAATCATTTTTGAGAGATCGTATCTGTTCGCAGCCGTGCGATTCGATAATAATACCTCGAGAGTAGTTATGAATAAACGGGGCAGATTCCATGAATTTAAATACATATTGTATGCGCAAGGAGATTGGATACGTAGATATAAAAAATGCATGTATCGCGCAAAAATACGTGGAATATCAAATGCACAAAAAATGGTAGTCTAGATTTCGTTTTTACAAATATCGAGATATGCTATTTATCTTTCATTTCGTCTGATTATTAATAATTTCCTGGATAAAATCAGAGATCATTTTTTAAAGGGAAAGTGGTGGATTGTGTATCAATCGGAGGGAGACGAGAGAGATGCGTATTCTCGCATCCTGTACGCGTCGCGTCCTCTTTTCGTCGACTCCTTCCGATGAATTCGGTGATAAAGTTGACTGGGCTTGACGGAAAGCCGAAGGTAGAGGAACCGGATTCTCAATCGGAACGAAGCTCGTTGAATCGACGCGATGCCCGATCTCGCCGCTCTCGCCCGCTTTCTTGTTCCTCGTTTTTCCGCCTCGTCCGATCCGATCCTCGAAATTGATCGCTACGGACCCCTCCTTCGTTTTGCGGTTATCGATTCCCCCTCTTGGAATTTCTTCTCGGGTTTCCGAATGTTGACAAAATCCTGAATCCTCCGCCACTGCACGATAATGCACTTGCATTCGTAAGTCTCGCATATTATAAAATGCATGGAACACGTTACAAATATTAATGAAAAAATACAATTTTATAATAGATCATGTCAAATCTCATGTCAAATTTGATTCAGCACTATTTGTTCACATATTCATTTTTGTTTCCTTTGTTTTTATAAAATTATTAATTTGGAATATGTATCACAATTTTTGACTCATGCAATGCTTCAGAGAGAGAGAGAGAAGGAGAGAAAGAGAGACGATTGTAAGATAACGAGTAGTGGATAAAAATCGTTCACACGTTTCGGAGATGCTATCTGTACAAATTGAATTTAATGGGAAAACTGTTAATTAAGTCGATGCTAATAGACGGGGCATGGCAGCCCGAGCTAAATATACCGTGTAGGTATAGATCACGGCTCGGTGCGAGGCCTTTACGGCTCGCGAAGTTAATACGATCGTACAGTACGGCCAATATCGGAGACAAGTCGCTTAACAGCGGCCTGATACACGGATTTACGAGGACTCTGAACTTTGTAAACTGCGTTCTCCGTAAAAACGAAAGAAGTTAAGTACTCACTCATCCCTTGGGAAGATGTAAGAAACCATCCGCTAATCCAATTGATCTTCGCCTTAGCATGCATCATCCATGCACGACCAGCCAGAATCCAATGATTTAGCCATACACATTTTTTTATTTATAGATATTTACTTGCCTAAGGAAGGGGAGGCAGTCTCCTCAATTTTCTTCGATTTTGCAAAGTGTATGCAAGCAGGGTATCGCTGGGTTGTGCAAGGACAGAGACAGAATCGAGGAGGAAAGCAAAAAGTCGTAAGGGCCAGGACAAAGAGTCGAAGAAGAGGGTTCCGGGCGCGAGGCGGGGCGGCCGCGGGGTGGAAAATGGGAAAAAGTGGGGTGAAAGCGCGCAGGGGGTGAAAAGCACGGGCCGCGCGCTCGTATTGAGATATATCCCTGTATCTGTATCCCTATAGAGAAGGCCCGCCGTCGCCATGGCGACCGTATCGATCCCCACGGCCGCGGAGATATGTACGAAACGATTCACAGTTAGCGAATTCTATCTCCGGGGCGTTAATGTGAGTAGGCATCGCCGGATCTTGCGAACGAGGAGCATCGCGATTCCTGGTATCACCGTTGCCTCACGCGTCCCTTCGGCGAACTTGTCACTGGCTACCGAGTCTCCTGGTCAGTGACACAGGGATAACAATGTTGGGACGTCGAGCGATAAAATTACAAATCGAAGGGTCGTGAGGTCGTCTTTCATTTTGTTCCCACGATATTATTAATAAGAAAATGATTCGTCGATTAATTAATGAGTATGCAAATGTAGGAAGGAACGAGGGCGAGAAGGGTTCTCGTTTTAATTTCGGGAATAGTCGCCGGAAAGGCTAGCACCGCTGCGAAACACGAATGGATTGATTTTCATGGGTGTTCGGGGGGTGGCTGGCTCCCAGCGGGACGTTGCTCGAGAGCGCAACCATAGAAAACCGGCGGAGGTGCGGAGCGGAGCACCGACGCCGCTGTTTTCGCGTTTCCTTTCTCGTCGACGCAAGAACAACCTCGTAATCATACAAATGGACCGACGAATTAATTTCCCCGATTAATCGTCGCTAAGAGGCTTTGTCGTTCGATCGCACACGCGCCATTACTAAAATTGTTTCTAATGACTCGTTAAATCATACGGGGGTAAAATCAATAAGGATAATTATGTGATTTCGCCGTTTCTTTCTTCATTTAGCTAAAAGGTGGTCGGTATGGATTTTGTAGTCGTCGAAATGAATTAATGAACCCTCGTTTGCATATATATCAGAAAAGTCTGACGATTTATTAATGGATTATCGAATGAAAATGTTGATAATTGGCGGAGGGAAGAACGGTTTCGCGGACAGAATCAGAGAAACGTTGTTTTTGAGACAAAGAAGTGAGTTTTTCGATCAGGATCGAAGTCGATGAAAAACAATTTGAAGTTCGTTCGCTTACGAGTTTTCGGAAAGTCCGCGGGCCCAGCCATCAACGTTACTTCTTCGCGTTCGGCTCGGAAGCAGCGGAAACTTCCGCTTTCCCGAAAGTTAACCCGCGGTGCGGTTGTACAATCCTCTCCCCGTTTCATCGGCCCGTCCCTTTCTTTCGCGGTTTACTCTCGCTCCCAGCGGATAGGACGCCGAGATAACGTTATTTCTAGAAGTTCCCTGTCCGCCGCCGCCGCCGCCGCCCGTTGTCTCCGCTAAATCGAGTTTTTCGTTGATAATCGAATTTTCGATTAGCCCACGCAATTCGCGCGAGCTAACGGCCGGTTTATTAATTCAGCTAATTTTAATTTAACGCCGATTCGCGCTGGATTGCGGCCGAGGGAAACGCGCGACGGCTGTTCAACAGCGCCGTAATAAACCAGAGGGTTGTAATTCTGTGATCGAGCGCGCCGGTCGAGCTTGAACGGCGCAGATTATAGTTCGCGCGGGCTTATTTCCCGGCGACAAATCTAGTTCATGGCCCGCGCTTAATGCCGGCCAACGCAACGCACGGTCCCCGGCCCTTGGCGAGGGCGTGTGCTCGCGCTCCGCTCTGCACACAACTCTCTCCCGTCAAACGGACGGTTTCTCGCTCGCTCGCGGTATATTTATACTGCCGCGGAAAACATAACCGTCGTTATGCACGCGAACCCGGCCCGTTCGCGATACTCTTTACGTTCGCACGCGAGTGGAAAGTAATCTTGGCGGTACAACGAAATTTCACCCCTCCGTGTTGCCCGGGGAAAATGGTATATTTTTTTTCAGATCGTGTCAGATTGATAGAAACTATGAATGAGAGAGTGTGGTAATCGTTAATCAGACTAATAAGTCGTAAATGGAAATAAGTGGAAGATAAAGAGTCGACGATTTATATTTTCTTGGGATTCAGATTATTTCTGATGGCTACTAATTTGGGATATTTGTCAGATTTTGGTATTGATAATGAAAGTTATGAAGGGATGTGTACATGCGAGGCCGTTCGTATTTTGAGCAGAGAAGCGAGTCAGCTTGTGGGAGATCGTTATCTTTCCTCTACGGGATAAACGAGCCCGCAGGAACCCCATTTCTGTATCTAAATAACAGATGGAAAGGGTTGATGGTCGCGGCCAGGGAAAGGGCCAGCAGGAACCGTGAAATCGTTTCTAAGAGATAACGCGATTCGCATTTTAACAGCGATTGAACTAACCGCGGTCCGAACCCGAAAAGGTTCATCCGTTTCTTTGATATTGAAAAACGAAGGGCGAGTTGAAAAGCAAACAGCGATCTGTTCTTTGACTGGTCAAATGGGAATTAATTTCAGACTGGCATAATTCTCTCTGTCGAATTAACCCTTTGATTCTGTTCGAATCTGTTCGTACCAGAGATCTTTTGGGTCGTTTATGATTCAATATCAAAGGAATATTAAAAAATTTATAGTATATTAAAAAATGTTTATGGTTTAAAAGGGAAAGTCATCATAAAATGTATTTTCCCAAACGTTTTATTTTTTATAAACATCGACGGTCCAATTATTAATTACTTAAACATAAATTGACGTAATTTAATCCAATGGATTTGATCGAGCGTAGTAAAATCCGGATAAAAGAAAGTTGGGTCATATAAAGGAACGGACACAACGTTCGCACGACTCGACAAAGGTCTTGGAGTCTTCGTACAATGAGCAATACACTTGAGTACCTGAAACTGAAACCAGTATTTTCGCGAACGACCTTGTTATTCGTTTAATGGGACCTTCTCTCAGGCCCCTGCGATTTCTCTGCTTCATATCCTTGGCATCGGAGAGTCGTTTTTCTTCGTCCGCATTGTGTTCGTTAATTATACCGAGAACTTGAAGAAGTAGAAAAGTTTCCGAACTAAATTCGAAGTAAGTTTAAACAGGATGCAGACAGTGCCTGCTATTTTGACTTGTTACATCTATCAAGCGATGTTTTATCTCTATATTAAATATTGTATAATAAAATCGTACTAAATAAGTTTATATATTAAATTATAGTATTATGTAAGGCCTGTATTAATTTAAACGAATGTTAGAGAAATTTTAGGAGTGAATCTAAAGTAAATTTGAATATGCAAGATTGCTGTGGCTGCTATTTCGACTCGTTCCTAGATTTATTCAGTTTAGAGATTTCAGCCGTTTGCAATGTTTAAATGGAATATTAGAGTCCATGTAGAATTCTGTATACACGTCTCTTATTTGGACCGCGAAATCCCCTAATCCTGCACAATCTGCCGTTTTCAAAGTACCTTAGCCACGAGCGAGGTTACAAAGCGAGAGACTCTTTTCGGAGTTGACAGGAGCGTCGACGAAACGAAACGATTTTCCCTCGACGTCGGTTTCGAGCTCCGTTCCAATCGACTGGTCATCCGACTTCCCTTAATCGTCGGATCCTCTGTCGAAGATGTCTTTCGGGGAACGCGCTGAGACGCTTTGCTCGCTATCCACAAAGACCCTTTCGGCTGACTCTATAACTCGAACTTCTTCTTCTTCTCCTCCTCCTCCTCCTTAGTCCTTTAGAAGGAACCATCCAGCAAAAACGCAATATTGGTTCTCACCTTTCCGACCCCGAAAGTTCTTCTCGCACGGTTCAACTCCCACGAGTAATATCGCATTTTGCAAGTTACTTCCCGGAAAACATATGACCAGATTCCAGACTTTATCCCAAACATTTATTACGTCAATTTAAAGAATGAAATCTGAATTGAGATTTCCTTTGGTTAAAATAAATAACGTGTATCATATTTTGATACTCTGAACTCTGTACGTTATCTGCATATTCAATTTTCCTATAAATGGATAGAAACCGTAGCACATGATTCATCCTATACGTGGTCGCATGAATCAAAAGTGATTTCGAATACCTTTCCAGGAAAATAGCTCCTTGAATCATTTTAAATTGAGCCGAGAAACGATTTCTTCTGCGGTAATTCTTTTTCACTTACGTAGATGCTTTCCTTCCAGAAAAAGTACGACTCATTCTGTAATTGCGTGAATCAAAAGTCAATTTCACAGTTAATTAAATTAGTGCAGGTTTCCAAGAAATTAATGAGTCATAATAAATTGTGCAAAGTTCGGATGATTTAATCTTCCGTAATTTTTCTTTTCATTTATATTATTAGGTCATTCCATGAGTTAGTGACGTGGATGCGTTCGCACGGTTGATTATTGATGAAATGTATAATACAGTAGGATAATTATAGAGACTGGAATAAAAATGAACACACGTGTTACGAACGGAAGACCATTTTTAATAATAATCAGAAGAACAAAGGAATAAAGATAATCCGTGTACAAAAAACGGATGCAGATATTTGAATGCATATGACACGAGATATTAATGAATACTAAAACAGTTCTGAATATAGTATTGCGTGTAAAAAATAACAGTCATGAATTTTGAGAGAACTGTTTATTATATCCGAAGATCCAACCGATACAGAATAGTAAGTGATAAAATAGTAAATTTACGAGATGACCCAGTAGGAAATCCTGTGCAGCGGGAGTATGTCGTGAACGCGAAGGGTCGAAGGGAGATTGGTTCGGTCGATCGGTCGATGGCACAGTTCCACGGTTCTCGTCTCCTTTCGTAGTAAATTTAACGAAACAAGCGTGGTGACCTAAAACAGGAGCCGTCGACCCTGGCCGTGTTTCCAGGCGTTAGGCCGTCGGGCGCGCAGGGATCGGTAATGGATACGCTTTCCACGCGGCGAACAGGGTTACTCGGTATCTTTCGCGGCCCCTCGATCGATCGATCCTTCTACATCAATGAGGGACACCCTGTCCGCGTCCGTCGACGGGACTGCTCGCTAATGGCTTCGAGTTCAATGGTTCCAGCGAACGCGTCACCTCGTTATCGAGAAACACGTTTCATAATTAAGCGTAATAGCGTCTCCGCGAAATTGCTGCGGTGCCGACGCGCGGGAACTGACACGAGCCGATGGCTCGCGCGACAGTAATTAAAATCGCCGAGAAAGTCTCTATTTATCCGGGGAACAAAACCGCCGAATCGCGCTGCGAAGCGGCGGCGACGTTTCCAATCGATCCCCGTTCGACCTCCGTCGTTGATTCGCGGACCGTTCGAGATAATTATTGCTCGGGACTGAGACGCGATCAATCATAGAACCGCCATATCCAATTAGAATTCCTTGCCGAAATCCGAATATAGTATGGACTTTGTTAGAGTACCTGGAACACCGCCAAAGGGGAAGTTCGTCGGCGCTCCGGGAAATCGGGCACAGAAACGCGCGAACACCTTCGACTAATTGCGCTCTGCCCGACATTTAATCTTCCCAATCGAATCCGCTTTCCATAGCGTATCATCCCAAGTCCACTGAAGGCGAACTGATACATACTTTCTATTATACATGTACGATTCACTTCAAACGATTTGGGACCAGTCGTGGAGTCAATGGAAATTGGTCCAAAATCGTTTGAGGTACCTGTACGTCCGCGTGTACAAATTGTTTTCAGTCAACATGACCAGAACGAAACAGGTTTCTACTTTTAATTGACTGCTTGTACGATTCGTGTTGACAATGAAACGACAATCACAAGTCTACAACTGTTCAAACATTTTTATCTGTTCAATTTCAATATTGATAAAAAACAGCCTTTTTTTAAATTGACACCATAAATCATTGAATAAATACTTCAGTATTCGTATTTACGTATCTGTGAAGAAGCGTATTGCATGTTTGTGTATTATTTTCTGTTGCAGGTAAGCCAGAATGCGTTCCGTTTATCGTCGACTCGAGCACTGTCTTTCTGTACTCGGTAAGACGATAACGAGAATAGAAACGTTGAGTTTTGTTAATTGCGAGTCAATTAGCAATGTTAATTGCAACGTGGAGGCAGCCTCTTAACGAGATACGTATTAATTAGCGTCTCGCGCAGAATTATCGTGCACCCTTTCTCGGCGGACGGAAACGAGGAGGGAATACTTTTGTCCCCGGTCCGTAATTAATCGTATTTATCTATTAGTCCTTTGCGACGGGAATTGTAATAAAAATCGAACGTCTACGTCCTCGCTGTATTGTCAACCCGTTGTTTGTCTTAACATTGTCAACGTTCTTTTGAAATGTAACTTGACGTCATTTCCAGAGTGAAGCATCAAATACATTTTCTCCCCTGTTATAATTTCCTACCTGAGTTGTGTGTATTTTCTTACAGTACTACGTTCCGCCGGTTGTTTGTCTCCGTTTCCCGATAGATATAACGACTGAAATACTGAAGGTAACGTTACTTCAGAAGAGAAATATATATTTTGTATCNCTCCCCTGTTATAATTTCCTACCTGAGTTGTGTGTATTTTCTTACAGTATTTATCTCTACGTTCCGCCGGTTGTTTGTCTCCGTTTCCCGATAGATATAACGATTGAAATACTGAAGGTAACGTTACTCCAGAAGAGAAATATTTATTGTGTATCTGCTACGGTCTTCCTTGCCCGTTGGCTAATTAAGGGAACATCGGAATGGCTTCAGACATCATTTTAATTGAATTAAAATCAGAGTTTTAACGAGAATTTGTCTCGTTTAATTTTGTTCGTAAACTACTAATTGTTCAACTCGATGAGAATTTTGAAAACGTTCTTAAACAGCGACAGAAGCTGGTTCCGCGTAGTTTGCCTGGCGCTATCGGGATTCCCAACGATACAAAGGGGGAAAGAGGATCGAGTCGAAATAATTCTTCAAAGGCAGCCCCGGGATAAAGGGAAGAATTTATGGGTCGGTCGCGAAATGAAATTCCCAAAGACGAGTCGTGCCGCGAATTCGCCGCGCGTTCAACGTTTCGTTCTACGCGCGACCACCGACAGGGGCTCCCGGGTTCCTTTCACCGGCAGACGCGACTCGCGTCGTTTAATCCTCCCGCGGAGTTTTATCCCGAATCGACGTCTTCTCTTTTCCAGATCCACGTGCCCGATGTGTTCCTCCCCGGCCGTGTGGCTTCTGAATCGGCGCGGTCCTACTTTCAGATTACCGCGCCCGGTTCGAAATTGCTGCCATTTCCCGTGCAAACGAGCCATTATGCAAGCAAAGCCCGCGTGTAAGCACTTTATATTTCAACCGGCTGCTCTCCTATTCGGAAACGCCCAGCTTTGGATCCTCCCGTTCTCTATACGCCGTCACGGTTCCCTCCCTCCTTCTCCCCCTCGAATCGATGCAACGCTAAAATTCCCGATAATCCGATAGAATCGACCGCAGCAGCATCGAAAAATAAAACACTGCCGGGATTCGGGACGAGGATGAGGAGAATTCCGAAGCACGCGAAACCTCGCTTTTACAATAGAAAAATAACCGGTCGAAGGTTTACTCGTTTCTCGAAAGTTAAACACGAAATAATTTAATACCTCGACAAAATTCAGTAATGAGGACATCAATCCGTTCATACTCGTAATTTCGAAGCGCGTTTAATACAGAAATCCGTGAAAGCAAATTGGAGGGCAGCCAAACAAACTATGAACAAGCATTCGCAGAATTTATGGATTTCAGCATCCACAATCTAGATTATCATTATCCTGGATAATGAAAACATGATTTAACAAGGTACAGAAATGTATTACGGAATTACAAGGAAAGAACAATGGTTCATATACAACTGCTTAATGATCTTTTTTTTTTTTTTGGTAATCGTAGGTAAAAATATTTTAATTAACTTGGGAAACGAGAGGAGAGGTGCGTCGATAGGTGTAGCACTTGTTCGCGGGCTAAATGGTCGGATTCATTGTTCAGGGCCGGAGGAAGAGGACGATGATGAACAGAAGGTTGATGGCTCGACTAAAGGAGATTCGATAGAGGACGCACGGGGGAAGGGAGAGAGAGAGAGAGAGAGAGAGGTCTTAGTCAGCATCTCTCCCCTGTCCCTCGCTCTCGTAGCCGCGGTCGGAAATGAAATATCGAGTAGATTTACCTCCCGCCGGGCTCCAGAGAGAAAACTGGTTAAGGGAAAAGATATTTAAACGTCGTTTCGAGCGTGTTTCCTTTTTGCCGGTACGATTGAAACCGATGATCCCGGACGAATCGGTAAATTAAAACACGAAGAGGGTTTTCTCCTCTCCGGCGTCCCTTTCCCGCGGACGTCGAGAAGTCAGGCTCTCCTCGCCGATTTCCTTCTTATACTGCACCGTCGACGGGCCGGGCCCGCGGGATTTCCTTTCTATTTTCCCAGCTCGTGGATGAAAAAGGTAAAATTGACGCGAAGTCCCCCGGCGACTTGTTACAGTTTGTGTTCGAGATTAGACCGGCGCACGCGACCCCCCGAAGAAAATTCTCCTCCGAGCGGCGGAAATGTCGCGAAACCAATCGCATTTCCTGCGGCTCTCGCGTCCGTCTCTCGACCGGTGCTCGGTTTCAAATCATCTTTCCCCTCGATTCGCCGATAAAAGAGTGGACCCTTCCGTCGTCGGGACGCCGCAAAGACCGCACAGACTGCGGATCAAAACTGTACGGCCGCTGATCCTCGGTTATCAGCTTTGCATCCGGGCGAGAACAGTTTTAAGCCGGGGAAGTTGGTGTTGGGTCGCGTTTCGGAAAAGTCGCCGGGATTTCCTCTCGTTCCTCGTTCGAATACGGCGGTAATAGGATGAGCTTGTCGGGACTAATGGCCCGTGAACACATACACAACTCCCGGGAGGGTGGGTTCTGCGGTGCGGGGGGTTGGAAGAGGCCGCGGGCGAGTCGACAAAGGGGAATCGAAGGAAAACGCGGCCTCCTCTCCCAACGACGACGACGACGACGACGACGGCGACGCGACGCGCAGCGCAGGTGGAATTAATCGACCTGAATCGATCCAGCCGCTCACCGGGAAATTCTATTTCACCGGCCGGATGTCGATGTTATCGTTAACGCGGAAATATTGTGCAGTCAGCTCTCGTGCACAACCCGAAACGATCGATCTTCCAATTCCACTGATTTCTATATCAAAATCACGACTTTCCCACTATCGGTTCCCATAAAAGTACATCCACTCTATAAAAAATTGTCTTATCAGTCTTTACATTAAGATTCCTATAAGACATCATTGAAACTAATAAAAGAATGATTATTCCTGTTGATTCTGTACACAACCTATTTCTTCTTGTTACGATATTAAATTTCTTCTTTGTAGAGATTGTGACGGAAATTGGTGATACTAATTTGAATCGTCGTTTCAGTCGGACTGTTTCTAATACGTTTTAATGCCAGAAGGACGTACGCGTTTCAAAGGAGCAATTACACGGAATAAAAGAGTTCATTGAACAAGGCTTGAACGTGTATTAAGAACGTGCTTGATTAAATTCCTTTCGGCAGAACGGTTGTGTACTTCACTACGCAATTTCATTGAAATGTTTTCCGCTCAATATATATCGTACGCCGGGAAATCCTTTTCGCCCGGCCGAGAATATTAAACCGACGCGCATTTGCTCTGTTACACCGTCTACTGCCACTCTCGGCTACAACTGATTCCGTTGGTAATGCTATTTTTCAAACGTCTCGTGAACTTTGCCGTTAAATGTCAAACTGGAAGTCCAGCAACCCCGTTCAAGGGAATTTTCCCCTTTTGCGTCATCCGTTTTTCAGTCACGCGTGTTCGCCGGGTAAAAATAACGGTAGGTAAAGTTAAACGTGACGTAGGACAGCCAGGCGCAACGGGTGTACATGGCTGCGACGAGTTTCACGCCGCGTCCAACGAACCGTTCGCGGCGAAATCAATCTGCCCTCGTCGAAGGCACAGTTTCACCGGCTATGTATTTCCACCCTTGTTCACAAGTCTTAGGACATATTCCGAAACGCGCGGCATATAAAAGTATAGCCGGGGTAAACAGTCACCGTCATATCAAATTATAGAACATTTATTGGCATACATTAAATCGACTATAAATATGAATTGTGAGTTGAAGCATAAGAATTCATTAATTCATTTTATCTTCATCTTAACCATGATTGACACATTGAAATGAAATTGTGTTTGATATCTCAGATATTTTAGCTAATGAATTATGCATGGAGACGTTTCTCAGATTTTTCTTATTGACAGCAAATAAGAAATTGATGAATTAAAAAGATGCAAGGAATTATTGAATAAAATTTATTATCTCATAATTTAGAAAATCTGTTTACGACGATTAATTTAGAATATTTGTTAGGACGGAGGTGGTGGTGTGTATGGAAGAAAGAATGGGTCTCTCGCGAGCCTCGCGTCCATCCCGATTCGTAGCCGCTCGATATTCCGTTTATCCGACGAAGACAAATGTCAGACGGTAGTAATAACGCGGGCTGTCCCCGGTTTCCAACTTACGATCGGCTCCCGGTCGTATTTCATATCAGTGACCAATCGATTTCCCATCGCTGCAGGCCAGTTCATCCTCGGCGTCCGACTAATATCTTACTTATACTACTTCCCGTAAGACGGGCATAAATAGGCAATGGATTTTTCTCCAAAATGAAGCAAACATTTCAGCATCAGAGACTTCCTTTATCCTTTAAGTATTTCAGTCATTCAAGATTCAGTATCTTTCGTAGATTTGTATTTTATCCAGATATAATTTTCTTATAAATAGACTATAAATCCACTTAAATTGCAAGAGAAATGAATCTACGATCCTGGCGTCGTCTTTAGGATTGCTCATCCACCAATCCCATTTCCAATATGATTCTTTTAAAAAATAAAAGGTTTACGGTCGCACGTGGCGGAAACGAAAGGAAACACTGCGTTATCATCGGGACGTAGAATTTAAAAGCTCGTGAAAAGCTCACAACCCTTAATACCACGAAATCCTCGGTTTCCTGTCTCCTTTAAGGAGATATCCCGGCGTCGTAGGATTAAATCGGTGACACAGAAAAGCCTGCTTCTTCCTTTTCCTCTTCTTCTTCTTCGTCTTCGGCGACCATCGGATCCACCCCCGCGACGTGACGTATCGCGTTACGGCAAAATGGCTCTTTGTCCCAGTTTTCGTAGGACACACGGGGCCCCCTTTCAGGCTCACTCACGAACCTGAAATATGAGTGTCAACTATGCCAACAAGGTTCTACCAACGCGCCTGACCGATTCTAGCTTCGAGCCTAACCCCTTCGTTCCAAGGATTGCCTTTTAAAACTTCGCACTTAAAAAATGACCAAAACATTCTTTTGTAGCTCGAATCGATGCATTTCATCTTCGATGCATTTCTCGTATTCCTTCTTCTTTTTGTCAGGTGTTTTTAATGGAATTACGAAACGGTGATACGACGATTCGATACAAATGGATAGGCAGCTTGAGAATTTTGCATCAGAATAAGCTCCTTCCGTTTAGCCCGAAGAGGGCGGCGAGGGTTTCTCTAAAATTCCTAGAGGGAGGTGTTTCGAAGACGGTCGGGTAGCGGCTTATTAAAGCATTTGTCATCCGGCGCTTTAATAGCCGTGCTCTTATTAGGTTGTTAAGGCTGAATTTGCTACCGTTATATTCTCCCCCGTCGTTAGGGGCGAGCTTTCACGGGAATAAAATGAGAAATAAGCAAACGGGAACCGGGGCTCTAAGCCTGTATCTCCGCGGAACAGTCCTCCCGATCAATGCCCGACGTCTATTCGGGTTTTTTTTTTTCCCCGTAAGAAGGTTTCTGCTCCAGTTGAAAATCGATGAAAGTCAATGTGCATCAACAGGTACACCGAGCCTTGGCATCCTATCAACAACGGATAGGACGCGCAGTTTTAAAAACCTTAGAGGAGTCGTTCCCGTTAGCGAGTCGTTAACTCGTCGTTAACGGGAACGACGGTCGACGGTTAAGGAATACCAGCGGTTTACAAGGGTTAAAAATTGAAATCTGTCGGCGGTGTATAGGCGTTCGGGTGGTGATTCGGTCGCGGGAGCCGGCCGTGGAGAATATCGATCGGCCGCGGGGTCGATGCACCGTTCCGTTTCGCTACGCGAAATTCATTTTCAGCTAGCCCCCGGGGAGACATTCTGAAAATTCACGACCATTAAACCGAGCGAAACAAAAGTGTATCTGGACGGACCGGGAAAAAAGCACGGGCGAACCACGGGGGATGAAAGAGCGGAGGAAGAGAGTCTGGTTGCTAGGCGAATTTTTAGGAACGCGGCGCGCGGCGTCGCTCGCCGCTCGTCGTTTTTCGGCGATCGCTCGGCTGATACTCGTCGTCGTTAGCGGAAAAAATCAGCCGCGAAGTCTTGCTTGTAGGGAGAATCGATTCGACCAGAGGCTTGATAAATCGTCTCCCGGGGCAGCGGCGGGGATATCGTGTGACTGCATTATAAGCCGCGAAATTTATATAGAAAATCATTCTCCAGTTTCGTATTAAATTGATCGATGGAGAGTGAAACCGTGAAAGTCGGGCATTCGTCTTCATTAGACCCGGCGGTGACAATTTGTCATACTCCCGTCCCAACTTCCTTCCAACCCCTAGACAGGGGGCTGATTCGGAAAGTAAGAGAATCGCTGCGTGGAAAAAGGGGAGCTTTATGAAACGCCGAGATATCTGCGTTCCTCTTCGTGGTTATTGTCTATCAAATACTCTGACAGATATTACAGAATCATTTTAATTAAAATGTGAAAACCATGAAATAAATCAGATAGAAAAAATAGGAACAATTTTAATTTTCCTTTATCTATACTAATTATAAAATCTTTCTTTATTACAAAATATTTAGCAATAAATGTTGAAAGTTATAAACGGTAACATAGGTGAGAAACTCTGACGAATATTACGGAATCATTTTAATTAAAATATGGAAACCATGAAATAAATCAGATTTAAAAAATAGGAACAATTTTAATTTTCCTTTATCCATACTAATTAAAAAATCTCTTTTGATTTTACAAAATATTTAACTATAAATTCTGAAAACTATAGACACTAACATAGATGTGAGACATAACGTCGCAACCGCGGGGTAAATATGGATCGTTTGCTTAATTTTTCATCGTCTTTGTCTCGCATCGGTTCTTCCTTCCGGTTGTTTTTTCTTCTACCGCTGGTTC
>SMSR01010399.1:0-10014 GCA_019453355.1 Ceratina japonica
TTTCACAGTTGTTTTTTCGTTCGTATTAATGCGGTACGCGGTGCAGATACACGGTTAAAATATTAAAACGCGCCGGGATTCTCGGATGAAACGAGCCGCCGAATAACTTTCTTCCTCTACGCTCTCCTCGCTGTGTTAAGAAAATCAGTGCTACGAAAATGAATTATCCCCTCGTGCTAAGCATTTGAAATAACTATGAAGAGTGCACATTTTATGTGCGTCATAAAATAAATCAATGAATATTATCATTATTACTCATTTCTTTAAGTATGCTCAATTTTTATTAAAAGGAATTCAATTATTTTTTAATTTGAATTTATGCATTTGATACGTGCAAGCAATTTCATGTTGGATAGTGTAGTCGGTTTGATTTCTGGTAGGGCGTTCCGTTCAATATCCGTACATAGGTTACACGATAAGGTCACGAGACGCGATTGCCGCGTTCCCTTTTCTTCTCGTCTTCTTTTTTCCGTTCGCTTCAACCTCGTAAATCCGCGTCCATGTTGGTCTGGGGTTGAGCGCGCAGTCCGACGCGCATCGATCCGAGGCGTCGCGACGCCTGCCTCTCTTTTTGGATCCGAGGCATGTGTTTCCCTTCGAAACTGTATTTCCCTCACCTTTTCCGCTATCTCCATTGAAAGAAGTCGCGAACACGTCGGCCAAACCTTAACAACCCGCGCGGCCATACATTTCTATTTAAATTATGCCCTGTATAAGTAAATTGTGAAGAACGAATTTAGAACTTCTCGTTTATTGTCTGTTTGTGAAATTTGCTCACGGCATTCTTAGTCATCCTGCTGGGTTTCAATTGACGGAACTCTTTTACGAAAGGGAAAATTGTAAGGATTAGTCGTTATTTTGCAAGTAGGAGTTGAACCAGTTTTATTTAAAAGTACAGGCGCACAGATTAACCCGTCTTGTAGCCTGGAGTAGTTGGCTGTTTGAAAACATCGCCGTATTTTTCAACTTCAATCCGGACAAAAGTGAGCTCCGTCCGGTCCCGCGGAGGAACTTAACTTCATTAGCGCTGCCCGTAACTTCCTCGGTATTATCCACGGTAATTGTTACCGCGATGTTTGGCTCGGCGATCCGCCCCCGGCCCCCGTCCCGGCTCCTAGGATTAATTTAATACGGACGCACGAATCGCAAACTAATTTCTTATCCAACCGAGGACCGAGCGAAGTTTCCGTTTGTTGGACCGTTGTAACTCGAACGCGGAAGTCCCGGGGATCAAGTAATCCCGTTTTATTGCTCCTTCGCGTCCCATCGTGAACGCGCAATGAACTTGCGGAAATGTTCATTTTTCATCCAGTTAGAAACATTTCAATCTTATAATCACCAGATTTGTAAACAAAGTTGGGTCCATGTAATTCTGTGGTTCATTGCACGACTCCGTTCCGTTTAGGGATTCGATTTGCTGTTTGTATCAACGTCGTCCACTGGCTATATGATTTAATTTCGTTTAGAGGATTCATTTATTCTCGCATTACTCTTGGACGATATTCTGCTTCTTTCGGGGAAATACTTTCTATTATCGCGAACTCGTCTGTACGAATCGAGTATACGCGTTGATACTGGTACCTGGCTCCCCTCGAATAACGTCACATTCTCTTGCTCTCACGTGAAGAACAGCGGCGAGAGGGAAAAGGAGTTTGCCGAAGCGGCGGGGACCGGTTTCTCGTATTTCCTCTGGCTCTTTCTCGCATCCACCCGCGATCAATAGCGTGTATTCTTGACGCGCACACATTGTATCCGAAGGGAACGAGGAACCGGGACGCGGCCGCGTAACGGAGAGAGACGGGAACGTCGCGCACACTCGCGGCGGCCGCGTACCTGCACGCGTGTGCGTCTCGCGAGCGAGGGAACACACACGTGGGTGACGGGCCGGGAGGAGTGAAGCCGTGGAGGTGGGCAGACGAGACGGAATACGTGAACACAGAGGCGACCCGCGTAAGCTTCAATCTTCGCCTTCCATCGCGAGAAGCGAAGGGGTGAACGAGAGAGAGAAGGGGGGACAGGCCGAGGGAGACGGAAGGAACGGGAGGGTGCCGGCAAGGAGGAATAGAAGAACTTTTATCCGGCCGGCACCGAACCGAAAAGCTTTTTCCAGCTTTCGAGCTTTTACACGCTCGCGCTTTTCCCGAGCGACGAAAGGTCGCTCCAGATGGAAATCGCCCCGGTCCTCTTCTCCCGCCGTTCTTCGTGTGCGCGCGTGTCGCACGCACGTGTACTCTCTTTTCAAACTTCGGCCAAAGTTCAATCTCCGATTGTAACTTGGAAATCTTACTGTCGTAAATCGCTGCTTCATTTGGAAAGGATTTAAAGTGCCCCGTAGTTAGGAGGTCGAGTTTCAAAATGCAAATCACGAAGAGAATTGATATTACGGTCTGTATAGCGATTTACGGTAGTCGAATATCTATAAACGAACGTGGAAGATATGGGAAGTCTGATGGAAAATACTTATCGAGCGCAGGACGAAAATAATGATCGGTGCAGGTGGTGCACAGCGTAAGACATTTTGTTTCGGTGTTTTCCCCGGTGATTTATTGATAATCGGCATAACGGGTACGAAGCCGGAGACGCTATAACGATGCCACTCCATCTTGGTTCGCCCTGGCGACGCTATTCGTTGCTCTCTTCTCTTCCTCCTTCGAGCTTTTTGCCTCCTTCCGTTCGCGCCCTCGGATGCCGGTGATGAATGGATCCTGGCGCACCTCCAGGAGGAAGCCGGAGAAGGAGGACGGAGAAAAAAAGATGTGCCGGGCCTATGCGGGAATTATTCGAAGACGAAGACGAAGACGTCGTTGTCGCGGGGGTGTGAAAGAAGAAACGACAACACGGGCCTCGAGGTGGCCGGGGTAACGGGGAGAAATAAGGTCTGCCGGCGACGTCGGGCTTTCGTATGATTGATCGAACCCACTATAGTCTGCTATAGCGGATGATCGTTAATGATATCCATCGACGGAGAACCTGATCCATTATTAACGTTGTCATCAATATCTTTTCGCGAGCGTTTCAGCTCGCCGTATTCCAAACCACGTTCGCCGATGTCTCTCGTTCGTCTCGCGATTCTGTAATACGGTATTCCTTCGTTCTAAAGCTGACGTTACGTTTTAACGAAAGCCTTGAACGTAGGAAACTGCTTTGCATAGGAAAAAAGACGAGAGATCGTGCGTCGGCAGACCGTACGACGCCAGGCTATGAGAGCCTCGAATTCTCTCGTGTCCCCGTAGAGTTCTGGGTTAAATAATTCCAGCGCACGTCGAGTGCCATTTCGTTTCCCGTGGAATATCAATGGGCATCGATACGCGTCATCTTCTTTCTCTTCCGCGTCACTACACACCTGTCCCGTCCCGGGGCGCAGGTAAACACACACGCTGGATGTTTAAATTAAACGTGGGAAAGGGCCGCTCTTCTCACAGCGAGAAACAGGAAGACCGCATAAATCAGCATACATGCATGGAGAAGAAAAAAAGAGGTGCGCCTCGTCGCAGCCGACAGGGGTGTGTTTTTCTCCAGAGGAGATTCGAGAGCCTTTACGGACGGGGGAAGGTACATAAACGGCTGGAAAAGAGCGAGGAAAACTCGTCGCTCGAATTTTCCATTTCCAAGAGCGCGAACCCCTTTTCTTTGCACTTTTTCGAATAATAATCGCCCGGGGGCGAGCCAAGTGGGCATCAAACGTCATGTTCAGGCACTTCTTCGATTTCTACAAGTTTACTGTTGTCTACTTATCTTTGATGAATTTATTATTATACCTCCAGATTTTATGTATTAATTGAAAAATACGGAAGGAAAAACCCACCTAAATTAACATTAGGGATATTTTGTGAAATCCTGCATTCTTAATATCTCTATGTTATAACGTTTGTGACACCTCTTAAAATACCTTCAACTTTTTAAGAATTAGTACTAGACTTTTATCGTTGTAATGAACTATAGGTAACATCGATACAATACTTAAGCGTAACTGGATACTTTCTAATAATGGGAGGGCACAAAGGATCGCGACAATCGTAGCTAATAAATCAAAATCGGGTACATTGCCAAGTGGTTCGACAAAGGATTCGATAGATCGTATATCCTGGGACGGCAAGCTCCGCGGTTTACAATAGCGCTGCGGTACAATAGTGACGATACAAATATACCTTAAACGTCAATTAATCAATCCCGAAAGAGGTCGTAGGTCGAGAGCGATCCGACAAGCTGAAGTACGGCCAGAAATCTAGCTATCACAGCGTACAAAAGCGTCACTTACGGTTTGTCAAAACTGAGTCATTCAAATCGATGTCCCGTCAATTCTATTTTTATTAATTGAAAGTTTCGATCGATATTGTTTTAGCAACGATTGGCAATGTTTCTTAACGTTCTTCCTAAATTTTGTTATAAACTGTTTTGATTGTACTTAAGACAAAATGTTGAAAGGGGTCAAAAGGCTTAATTAAAATCCATTGTCGTTCGAAATGGTCGTTTCACGGTTACGCCGCGCCGGTGCGATAGTGTTTTTATTTCTTCGATCCTTAATGATGCATTCTTTTATAGCCCGAGCTCCAGTTCTCTTATTTCCATCCTTCGTCCTCCTTCCTTCTCTCAATTAAGGAAGCTGAAGATCACGCGCGCCGACGCGCTCGTTTAACCTTCCATTTTTCCAGGAGCCTCGTCCTCTATTTATTTTCTTAGTAAATTACTTGAGGACGGTCCGGGGCACGGCGAAAAGGGGTGGCCGGTCGGGGGGTGAATCGTCGGGGGCAGGGGTTGCGAGATAAAGCGAGAAAGTGTCGGGTGGAGAGAGACGGCCAGAGTTTAAAGACGTCTACACCCACCTGTTGAGACGCCTCTCATAATTAATTCCATTTCACACCGCCACGCGCTTACTTTCTTCGGACCGCGACGGAGCGAGACCGAGAAACAGTGGAGAAAAGGGACAGCGCGGTACACCGATAGACCGCTTACCGCCGCGCAGTTTAAGTAACTCTTTTCTCCACGGCTAATTTTTAAATCGTCCGATTAATTCGACTAAATGGCAAACTTAATCTTCCGATTCGCTTCAACTATTCTCCTATTAAATCTTAGATGTGCCGTATTCCTTTGATTTACGTGGTTTGTAATCTGACAAAATTCGACTCAATATCGTGCAAAGTATTTTTTAAAGAAGGTAGACAGTGAGGTCTTTTATTATAGGCAATGATTACAATATGATTTATTACGAAAATTGTTAAAAAATAAGCAATAGTATGCTTCAACAATTGGATTGAGATTTTTGTTGGAGAATCCTGGAAATGGGTACGCATACATTGAAATCTGGTTCTAGTTTGAAGGTAGCGGTATAGTTCGGCGGCGAAACTTTCTTTCGTATCCATTCGGTCGCGTTTTAATCTTTCTCCGGGTTTGGAAAGCCGCGGGGCCGTCTGCTCCTTCCTTCGGGTAGTTTCATTTCAATTTCATCTCCCCGTCTCGCGTTCCGTGCCATTTCCAAACCTCGAAGCTAACGGAAGAGGCAAGGAATAGATATCTACATTATGCTGATACGAACCAACTACGTTTTATCCGCTCTCCTGCCCCTTCGCCCTCGCGTCTCCTCCATTCCTCCCCACGGTGGCTCCGCTCCTTTCTTAATCTCGCCAGCCGCGATATGTAAGGTTCCCCTCGCATATAAGGAAAAAATACAATATATTCCTCGAGAAAGGAGACACATAAACAGAGTCCCTTGACATCTCAGAAGATTCACTTTATAAATTCCCGTCCGTGGCATTAAAAAGACAGAACGCGTTGCATTATAATAAGAGACGTGTACGCATAAGAAAGTAGGATCTCGGGATTCAACCCGCGTATCGAGGCTCGAAGTCCCGAAGGGCGGCGCGTCGCGTCGGGCGGTGGCGTTAAGGGAAAAAAGAAAACAGGATACATAAGAAAGTAGCCATCGTTCGGCTAAAAGCGGAAAAGGAAATCGTTCCTCCCCCGGGGTCCGGGGCGGGCGAACCCTCTTCCTTCCTTCGCATTTTTTTTCTCCATCTCTTTTTCCAAGTGAACTCATGCGAAATATCGATTCGCCGTGGCAGCATGGAGCATATAAATAAGAAGAGTTTTCCTGCGTGCACACGCGTCACTGCCCACGCCACGTTCTCGCAGCCCCTCCAGCTCATTTCTCTGGCATTTACGTCACGGCACGGCACGGCGCGTAGGGTNTTATAACGTTTGTGACACCTCTTAAAATACCTCCAACTTTTTAAGAATTAGTACTAGACTTTTATCGTTGTAATGAACTATAGGTAACATCGATAGAATACTTAAGCGTAACTGGATACTTTCTAATAATGGGAGGGCACAAAGGATCGCGACAATCGTAGCTAATAAATCAAAATCGGGTACATTGCCAAGTGGTTCGACAAAGGATTCGATAGATCGTATATCCTGGGACGGCAAGCTCCGCGGTTTACAATAGCGCTGCGGTACAATAGTGACGATACAAATATACCTTAAACGTCAATTAATCAATCCCGAAAGAGGTCGTAGGTCGAGAGCGATCCGACAAGCTGAAGTACGGCCAGAAATCTAGCTATCACAGCGTACAAAAGCGTCACTTACGGTTTGTCAAAACTGAGTCATTCAAATCGATGTCCCGTCAATTCTATTTTTATTAATTGAAAGTTTCGATCGATATTGTTTTAGCAACGATTGGCAATGTTTCTTAACGTTCTTCCTAAATTTTGTTATAAACTGTTTTGATTGTACTTAAGACAAAATGTTGAAAGGGGTCAAAAGGCTTAATTAAAATCCATTGTCGTTCGAAATGGTCGTTTCACGGTTACGCCGCGCCGGTGCGATAGTGTTTTTATTTCTTCGATCCTTAATGATGCATTCTTTTATAGCCCGAGCTCCAGTTCTCTTATTTCCATCCTTCGTCCTCCTTCCTTCTCTCAATTAAGGAAGCTGAAGATCACGCGCGCCGACGCGCTCGTTTAACCTTCCATTTTTCCAGGAGCCTCGTCCTCTATTTATTTTCTTAGTAAATTACTTGAGGACGGTCCGGGGCACGGCGAAAAGGGGTGGCCGGTCGGGGGGTGAATCGTCGGGGGCAGGGGTTGCGAGATAAAGCGAGAAAGTGTCGGGTGGAGAGAGACGGCCAGAGTTTAAAGACGTCTACACCCACCTGTTGAGACGCCTCTCATAATTAATTCCATTTCACACCGCCAAGCGCTTACTTTCTTCGGACCGCGACGGAGCGAGACCGAGAAACAGTGGAGAAAAGGGACAGCGCGGTACACCGATAGACCGCTTACCGCCGCGCAGTTTAAGTAACTCTTTTCTCCACGGCGTTCGCTTCTAATTTTTAAATCGTCCGATTAATTCGACTAAATGGCAAACTTAATCTTCCGATTCGCTTCAACTATTCTCCTGTTAAATCTTAGATGTGCTGTATTCCTTTGATTTACGTGGTTTGTAATCTGACAAAATTCGACTCAATATCGTGCAAAGTATTTTTTAAAGAAGGTAGACAGTGAGGTCTTTTATTATAGGCAATGGTTACAATATGATTTATTACGAAAATTGTTAAAAAATAAGCAATAGTATGCTTCAACAATTGGATTGAGATTTTTGTTGGAGAATCCTGGAAATGGGTACGCATACATTGAAATCTGGTTCTAGTTTGAAGGTAGTGGTATAGTTCGGCGGCGAAACTTTCTTTCGTATCCATTCGGTCGCGTTTTAATCTTTCTCCGGGTTTGGAAAGCCGCGGGGCCGTCTGCTCCTTCCTTCGGGTAGTTTCATTTCAATTTCATCTCCCCGTCTCGCGTTCCGTGCCATTTCCAAACCTCGAAGCTAACGGAAGAGGCAAGGAATAGATATCTACATTATGCTGATACGAACCAACTACGTTTTATCCGCTCTCCTGCCCCTTCGCCCTCGCGTCTCCTCCATTCCTCCCCACGGTGGCTCCGCTCCTTTCTTAATCTCGCCAGCCGCGATATGTAAGGTTCCCCTCGCATATAAGGAAAAAATACAATATATTCCTCGAGAAAGGAGACACATAAACAGAGTCCCTTGACATCTCAGAAGATTCACTTTATAAATTCCCGTCCGTGGCATTAAAAAGACAGAACGCGTTGCATTATAATAAGAGACGTGTACGCATAAGAAAGTAGGATCTCGGGATTCAACCCGCGTATCGAGGCTCGAAGTCCCGAAGGGCGGCGCGTCGCGTCGGGCGGTGGCGTTAAGGGAAAAAAGAAAACAGGATACATAAGAAAGTAGCCATCGTTCGGCTAAAAGCGGAAAAGGAAATCGTTCCTCCCCCGGGGTCCGGGGCGGGCGAACCCTCTTCCTTCCTTCGCATTTTTTTTCTCCATCTCTTTTTCCAAGTGAACTCATGCGAAATATCGATTCGCCGTGGCAGCATGGAGCATATAAATAAGAAGAGTTTTCCTGCGTGCACACGCGTCACTGCCCACGCCACGTTCTCGCAGCCCCTCCAGCTCATTTCTCTGGCATTTACGTCACGGCACGGCACGGCGCGTAGGGTGGGGGGGTGGTTTTTACACCGGAGATGGGGGTGGAGGGTTGCGTTCGTGGAACAGAGGATGAGCGGAGCCCCGGCGTAGAAAGGGACGCGAGAGCGCGACGGAGAGGAGGCGAGCCAGAGGGACGGAGATTATGCTGCGGGATTCACGGGGTGGAGGGGGTTGAAACCTACTGCCTACGAACGAAACATCTCCCTCAAAAACCACCCTCGGCACGCTGTCTCGCTCTGGCCGTTAGTCGGCCCCGTATGTACTATCTACCTCTGGTATCGATTCACTCGCGATCTTGCCACCGGCCGACGGGATACCTTCGCCCCGAAAAAAAGAAGGGAGGACCTCGATGATAGCGCGATAGGTGAAAGTGAACGACAGCTGCCCGTCCTTCGGCAACGTGCGGTCCAACCAGTTGGTCAGCTCCATATTTTCTGCTCTACGTCTATATCGCGATCCCCCGATGATAACTGGCGCGCGTTTAGCGTTTGGAAATTAGTAAAGGTTCGAATTCTCGTCGTTTGCATATGCAAAAACTCGTTCGAAGTATGTCGCGACAGGACTCTCCGACCCTCTCTTGCACGCATACCGGGTAATCTGCAATTACCGAGAGCCGCGGAACACAATAACGGTTCCCGGCGCAGTTCCGCGATTACCGTTGCGGATACCATCAGAATCCGCGTTTCAAAGTGTCCGGCAATCGCGTGCCGCATTGTTAAGCGATAAGATCCTTCCCGATGTCGATGTTTTAAGTAGAAAAGAAAGTTCTGTTGCCGAATAATAGAGAGAAAGAGAGAGGGACGCGATCCGCGACTCCGGAATTATTCGATCTGTGCTTTAGGATTCGAGTGGCACTGTGGCACGAGAGTCTCGTACAATGGGGGGTCGCGGGGGAGGCGGGGGGTGGTTTTGGAAAGAGGACGGGCACGGCGTTCGCGTGGCTGCTTGGAAGTTTGCCGGCCGGAGCATAATGTCCCTAATGAATCCTCAAACTCAAATTAAAAGTTCGAAATTGTCGGCAGTCAGCGAATGCGACACTCGATTCCGTAACAATGCAAAGTTCGCCGGTTTTTCCTCGTGCGCCCCTTGGCTCTTTCTCTTGTTGCGAACGAGAGAAGAGGCCCCAAAACAAATTATCGGTTGTCTCGTTCACGATACGCCTTCGAGGGGTTTTAGTATTACTCTCCTCCTTTTTTACTTTACTTGACATCTTGTTTCCCTTTTGAAAATAAAAGAGATAGTGGATGCCATGCTGTGTTGTGCTTCGTTAATCCAGAACGAATTAATTCCACGGGTCAGGGGATTAGTGATTTTTTGTGGATTTTCCTCATAGTTATACGCGTGAAAAATGGTATTATTATCTTATACAGGTTTGAAATAAATGAGTACAATTGTTATATGAGTAAATGGTTTTATTGTATAAATGAAAATAGCATATAGACTACAGATTTCTGTGTGAAATAGAATATATATGCATATACATTTTGATGGTTTCATACGTTGC
>SMSR01010402.1:0-10014 GCA_019453355.1 Ceratina japonica
CTGCGTCGATCTCCTGAAACCAAGTAGAAACGTCTTTCCTTCGCCTCGGGACGATTCAGTATCGTATAACGACCTTTCGACCGAATTTTTACCGAACAGTTTCCTTTTCTTTATTCGGCTTAGCTTCGTCCGGCTTCTCGTCCTCGTTTCCCGTTTTCTTCCCGGCAGCGGTAGAATCAGATTTTGCGACCGTCGCTTCCCGTTGTTGTTGCTGCTGCTGCTGCTGCTGCTGCTGCTGTCGTTCGACGACCACCTCGAAACGTTTTCTAGAGAGTAGCCTCTTTTCGTTTCGTTCACGTTTCACTTGCTGCCTTTTACGTTGCGTTTGCTTCTTCGTCGATACCGGCGGGACATCGAATGAAAACGGAAATAGAATAGGAAAACCGTGACACGGAGAAAGAAGGGACGGGGTCAGCGGCAACGTATACACAGAGAGAAAGTATGGGAACGAAAAAGAAAGAGCAAGATACACCGGCACCACACCTGTCGAACGATTCTCTTCCATTCGGCTTTCGCCAAATTTTCCATCAACTTCTGCTGCCGTTCAGTTTCCATTTTCTTGAGCACTCGCCGATACTCGACGGTCTTCCTCTTCTTCCAATCCTCGAACGACAACGACAACTGCTTGTTCGTGGATCTTGTATTTCGTGGTCGTGGCTGGTCCTGGCTCGACCTAAGCCGCGCGTACACATACAAGAAGCACGTATACAAGTAGTCGTTTGTTCTTCGTTAAATTAACGACTAACGGACTGAGGGAAGGCTATAGACCAGGAACTGGAATTGTATTTGAGAAAAAATAATAACCCGCGGATTTCGTCTGTCGCGGGAATTCTTGTATCCCGCGTTAATTGCGTTTGACTCGTTCGGTTTCGAATTCGATTGCTCCAGATTTCTATAACTTTGGTGCCGCCGTCGCCTTCAACGGTTTCTGCCTTCTGCTTCGAATCGTACGAATCATTATCGTCGATAACAGCTGTTGATTCTCCGTGACGGCGATGGTGGTGGAGTTGGCGATCGTTCTCACCGATTGTCAAACTTGAAACCAACTTCTGCGATTCTGTTACTCCCGAACGTTTCGTTTCGTCGTCGTTCTTGGTCTCCGGTTGAATTTCGGCTAAACGTTTGTATTTGTATCGCCGCAATCTACGGTGCGCTACCGTTGCCGATATGTCCTTGTAATCAAATAGATATTGGAATCACAGATCGTTCTCCCCGTCTTCGACGCTGCTCCGTCCCCGAAACATACCTGTGCGTTTGCAGATTTCGTTTCACCGTCTTGGTCACGACTCGCCGCCGCTGCCGCCGTCTCGTTCGACTCCTTACTTCCGCGCTTACTACCGTGCCATTTGTTATAGATCATTCGACGAAAATGTATCGTTTGATCTGCTGCACGAAACGTGGAAACAACCATTACTTATCGCGGTTGAACGCGCGCGCGCGCGACAGGAGAAAGGTAAAACCATAACCGTTATCTTCTGGTTCCCCATCGTCGATCATTTGTTCGACGAGATTTTCAAGATTTTGTACCGAAGCGCTTTTGGCTCTCATCCCAAGTTTCATTTCTCGCTGGGGGCGGCTTGCGCTCAGATTTGGTCTTCGGGGTGGATCGGGCTCGATGGTTCTTTCCACCGATCAGTGATTCGACCATCAAATTTTACGGCTGTGCGGAAAAAGCGAGTGAGACGTCTCTTAAAATTTATTTAATTTTCGATAATTCTTTGAACGATTACAAAAGATACACGATGAGACGACGCGTTACTACGAACTCATCGTGCCGTTGTATCGAATAAAATTAATATGCATATGGACGGAGAGGTGGAACGGACGATACGATTTGTCATCGAACCGAAACAATCGATTAGCGGCTATAGTTGCTGCTTAAAATAAATTTGATAACGTCGCGTTTGGACACGATATAGTATGCGTACTATGTATGGTACCGTATATGATATACGATATCGTGTTACGACGACGGCCCGACAATGAAAATACAGTAGACGTCTGCGGGATATTTCGAAATGCGTTGATCACGTTACGTCTCCGTAATGTTAATTAACTAGTTTATTAATTTCTTTATACACGCGTAATATATACAGAGCGAGCGCGGATCGTCCGAGTGCCCGGTCGGACCCTCGCGGTTGGAACCGCAAAACGCGAAGCTGTAACTAGAACGGGAACGGGAACGGGAACGAGAACGGGAACGGTATAGAAAAATGTACGTGATCTATAAATAACTTTGGACTTGGCACTTGAACGTGAACGAACAGTCGTTTGCGATAGGGACAGGATCAATTCAGATTGTTCTTGATCCAATCTATGTACTCGGTGACGCGCGTATAAACTCCCGGATATCCGGGTTCACCGCATTTGTTACCGAAAGATACGATGCCGATCTGAATCCATTTGCCGTCGGCTCTGAGCATCAATGGACCACCGGAGTCGCCTTGACAGGCATCTTTGCCACCTTGACTGTAGCCGGCGCATAGAAAATTGCTGGTGATCGGTTGGAAATAGGCCGCGTTGCAATCTTCGTTCCTCCAGACGGGAAGCACGGCTTGACGTTGAACCGTGCTCTCCTTTCCACCTGCGCGGTCGAGAGTCGAGACAAAACGAAACGCGATCAACGTTTGTGCAACGAAGCGAACGACGCCTCGAANACTAACGGACTGAGGGAAGGCTATAGACCAGGAACTGGAATTGTATTTGAGAAAAAATAATAACCCGCGGATTTCGTCTGTCGCGGGAATTCTTGTATCCCGCGTTAATTGCGTTTGACTCGTTCGGTTTCGAATTCGATTGCTCCAGATTTCTATAACTTTGGTGCCGCCGTCGCCTTCAACGGTTTCTGCCTTCTGCTTCGAATCGTACGAATCATTATCGTCGATAACAGCTGTTGATTCTCCGTGACGGCGATGGTGGTGGAGTTGGCGATCGTTCTCACCGATTGTCAAACTTGAAACCAACTTCTGCGATTCTGTTACTCCCGAACGTTTCGTTTCGTCGTCGTTCTTGGTCTCCGGTTGAATTTCGGCTAAACGTTTGTATTTGTATCGCCGCAATCTACGGTGCGCTACCGTTGCCGATATGTCCTTGTAATCAAATAGATATTGGAATCACAGATCGTTCTCCCCGTCTTCGACGCTGCTCCGTCCCCGAAACATACCTGTGCGTTTGCAGATTTCGTTTCACCGTCTTGGTCACGACTCGCCGCCGCTGCCGCCGTCTCGTTCGACTCCTTACTTCCGCGCTTACTACCGTGCCATTTGTTATAGATCATTCGACGAAAATGTATCGTTTGATCTGCTGCACGAAACGTGGAAACAACCATTACTTATCGCGGTTGAACGCGCGCGCGCGCGACAGGAGAAAGGTAAAACCATAACCGTTATCTTCTGGTTCCCCATCGTCGATCATTTGTTCGACGAGATTTTCAAGATTTTGTACCGAAGCGCTTTTGGCTCTCATCCCAAGTTTCATTTCTCGCTGGGGGCGGCTTGCGCTCAGATTTGGTCTTCGGGGTGGATCGGGCTCGATGGTTCTTTCCACCGATCAGTGATTCGACCATCAAATTTTACGGCTGTGCGGAAAAAGCGAGTGAGACGTCTCTTAAAATTTATTTAATTTTCGATAATTCTTTGAACGATTACAAAAGATACACGATGAGACGACGCGTTACTACGAACTCATCGTGCCGTTGTATCGAATAAAATTAATATGCATATGGACGGAGAGGTGGAACGGACGATACGATTTGTCATCGAACCGAAACAATCGATTAGCGGCTATAGTTGCTGCTTAAAATAAATTTGATAACGTCGCGTTTGGACACGATATAGTATGCGTACTATGTATGGTACCGTATATGATATACGATATCGTGTTACGACGACGGCCCGACAATGAAAATACAGTAGACGTCTGCGGGATATTTCGAAATGCGTTGATCACGTTACGTCTCCGTAATGTTAATTAACTAGTTTATTAATTTCTTTATACACGCGTAATATATACAGAGCGAGCGCGGATCGTCCGAGTGCCCGGTCGGACCCTCGCGGTTGGAACCGCAAAACGCGAAGCTGTAACTAGAACGGGAACGGGAACGGGAACGAGAACGGGAACGGTATAGAAAAATGTACGTAATCTATAAATAACTTTGGACTTGGCACTTGAACGTGAACGAACAGTCGTTTGCGATAGGGACAGGATCAATTCAGATTGTTCTTGATCCAATCTATGTACTCGGTGACGCGCGTATAAACTCCCGGATATCCGGGTTCACCGCATTTGTTACCGAAAGATACGATGCCGATCTGAATCCATTTGCCGTCGGCTCTGAGCATCAATGGACCACCGGAGTCGCCTTGACAGGCATCTTTGCCACCTTGACTGTAGCCGGCGCATAGAAAATTGCTGGTGATCGGTTGGAAATAGGCCGCGTTGCAATCTTCGTTCCTCCAGACGGGAAGCACGGCTTGACGTTGAACCGTGCTCTCCTTTCCACCTGCGCGGTCGAGAATCGAGACAAAACGAAACGCGATCAACGTTTGTGCAACGAAGCGAACGACGCCTCGAACGACGCCTCGAACGACGCCGCGTAATCGTCGGTATCGGTCCGGCGAAAACAATCAAAATAATCGTACCGTAGTAGGTGGTTCCCCATCCGACGACCGTGGGCCTGGCACCGGCGAACACCTCGTTTCTGTAGCGGCGACTCTGCGGTAGACAGATCGGTATCACGTAAGAAGATTTTCGTACAGGTCTGGTCAGCTCGAGCACCGCGATGTCGTTGTAGAATCCGACGCGAGAAAACTTTGGATGCGCGTGTATCTGTTTGACCGCGTAAGTTTCCGGTGCGGATGGTTCGTCGTCCCTCTCCAGGTCTATGTCCCCGAGTCGTACGGTGAACTGTCTCGCGGCGAATCTGTGCGTACGGGCCGAAATAACGAGTGAACGCACAACTCGAGCAGTAGCGACACTGGCAACGATTCCTTTTTACTAATTACGATTGACTCACGGTCGTTGTCGATGATCGCGCGTGCAATGAGCCGCCGTCAGAATGTATCGTGACCCGATCAACGATCCACCGCACCAGAATTCGGTACGTTTCGATCCGTGCAAGAATATCGCCGCCATCCAGGGCCAACGTCCCGGGAGTGCCTCTTCTCCGCCTACCACTCGATACTTGCCCGAGTTTCTTACTCCGCACTCTGCCGAAGGTCGTCGATCGTTTTTTTTTTTTATCTCCGTATGTATACGTACGTACCTTCGCCCTTCACCTCTTTCGGCTTACCTTCGTCGTCGTCTTGTATAAAATTATTGTCGACGAAACCGCTGCTGCTGGCCTGGTTCGTCGACGACGGGTCGACGCCGGAAGGCCGTGTCGTCGCAACGAATTCGGTGGCGACGGTCGGGGCGGTGGTCAACGGTCGAACAGGATTCGTCGGCGAAGACGTCGTAGACCCCGTTGCCGCCGCTACCGGAAACAGCGGGATCGGTCGAGGAGTCTGATGCGGCGATTTCGTCGGCCGGACCAGTGGCCCGGACGGTCGAGACGGCGGCGGGGAAAGAATTCCTGGCTCCTGGTGTCCCGGCGGCGACGACGACAATATCGGATTCGCGCCGGCAGCCGGACTGAAGATTTAACGTCCCTTGAGGTTCGCGAATGTCGTTCGCGATTCGTAGAGCGTATACCTCGATCCGTACCGAAGACCGACCGAAACGGCTTGCTTACCCAGGTTCCGAACCGGCGTCGACGTCGGGTCTGTCGCTCGAAACCGGACAACAAACGCCCGGTACGAACAGGCTTTTGAAACACAACGACTGTCTCAATTTGGTGAGATCGAGTAACAACTGAGGACAGTTGCTCAAATCCTGACATTTGCCGGGGTTACCGTCCGCGGTGATGCAACCGCTCGGGGCCGAGTCCTTCTCCCTGTCGTCGATCCGATTTACCGCGGGGTGATCGAGACTGCCGAGCGCCGCCGCTGCTCCGGTCGGAGTCGCTCGCAGAGGCATGGCTACGCCTCGGACCAACGGTGCGATGCTGTCCGTCACGTTGCGCCCTGATTGAAAATTAACACAAACACGGGGGCTGAACGAAAGTGAAAATCGAAATCGCGGCGTCCGCGAAAACCTAAAGGTAAGATAAAGTACCTAAAATGTTCTTGGAGATGGTGTATATGGCCGATGGCAATTCCTTCGGTGGATAACTCGAATTCTCGACGCCTCTGGTCATGTTCACGATGTAACTACCGACGGTGTTTAAAGCGCCGAGCGTTTCGGTGATCGCGATCAACGGATCCGGTCGGTCTCGTTCCTGTTCCACTTTCGCTAATCTTACGTAAGGACGGACGTGCGCGTCTCTGCGAATGATCGTCATTGGAGACGCGGATCTCTCCCATTCCGCTTCCGCTGGCCATCTTCCTCGCGTCGGCGGCGGCGGCGGCGGCGGTGACGGTATTAAAAAGGTTTCGGATATTCCGTATCTGTCGGATGCTGTATCGCGTCGGTGTCATTCTCTTCTGATCGAGAGATCGATGCGAAGCAACGACGCTCAGGCATTTAATTGCTACTTACCTGCGGTCTCGCGCCGACGATGATAACGCGCGGCGACTTCTTCCGTGTAACACCAGCAGCAACATATTAGCAAACTCCATAGCGCGCACAATTCTGAAAGACGAACGTTCGGTCAAATTCTTTTTCGTAATTCTTCGTGCTTTACGCGCGACCTATATATGTATAGGTCGAGAGTAACGAGTTTCGAACAGCGAACTGGATTACAACGATCGCGAGACAAACGACTATCGGCCCGGTCCCGTTGACATTAAAAAAAAACGTTTACGCACTCTGCGAAGCTAGTTCCCTTCGAGAAGCTTTTCCTTTGTTCCTCCTTCTGCGCGACGAAAGAAGAAAGAAAGCGAGCACGGTTCGTCATACGACGCGGCGGCGTTTCGGTGTATCGGTCGACGTCGCACACGCGGACTCTTCATCGATGGTGAAAGTTAGCTCGACGAGAAAGCGCGCCTTTCTTCCGTTCACTGATTCATCGACGACGAAGACGACGACGATAGGTACGCTTACCGACGACTGTCTATGGCACGCGTACGTACGCGATGAAACGGAAATAATCTGGCCGAAGAAGAACGTCTATGGGCAGCAACTATTGTATCGCGTTAAAAGACAATTGAATTTTTGACCGTTTTACTCACGCGTTCTCGCTAATAAACCCGCATCGCGTGGGTTATTCCGCGCGTCTCGACGACGCAACGTTCAAAGTCGAACTTACTTTTGTTCGATACGAAGCGCGTCGACTCTGGCTGCGAATGCACGACGCGCGCGTTTCGTATTCTCTTCGCGAGAGATTTTGAATTTCGAATTTCTTCTCGCCAGAGCTACCTCGTACACTTGTACGCGTGTACGAGACGTCGTCACTTACTTAAAACTACGGTGGACAACGACATCCTGGACGTCCGGAGAAAGCAAATCAACTGATCCTTTTCCAAAGAGACATTCCACGCGTTTCTATCGTCACGACGACTGACACCCGCGATCAGACACACCGCCTCCAACTGTTTTAACAAAGTTGTCGCATCCGCGAGACTACCGGCAAAACGTCCATCGCCTTCTATTTGGCTACGCGCTCCGCTACGGCGAGGAGAGATCGACGGGAACGTATAGAGCCCCCGAGAGGAGGAAGAGGAAAAGAGACGGAACGGAGGGCGGGGACCCGAGAAGAGAAGAGAAGAGAAGAGAGAAAGGTTCACCGAAAAGGGAGGAAAATCAGGAGGCGGCGGCGGCGGCGGCGGAGGTAGAAGAGAGTCGAACCGTGGTGATCGCACGAGAACGAAACGAACTTTGGCCACCGATGACTGTTCGAGAGACCTCGACACACTTTGTTCTCGACGGAATCGTATCCTCGCTCCCCGCTCCCATTCTCTCGGTCTTTTCTCCTTTCTTCGTTCCGATCGTAGCCGCATCCTTGACTCGATCGACCGAGGGAAAGTGTTCAGCCTCTACCTCTACTACTCCAACACCACCACCACCACCACCACCAGTGGTTTCTATTCATTTCCTCTTTCTCTCGTAACTCTACTCCTCTCTCGCTCTCGCTCTCGCTCTCGCCTCGATTTATACAACAAATATCAGACCACGGTAGTGGCGAAGATGGAAGGGCAGATATTTACGACGTCGAATACGAACGACTCGGAACACGTATACTTTGCCATAAATTTATTTGTATCGTAATTGTTGTCGCTACACTGAAACTCGGTACTCGATGTGCCTCGCATACAGTTTCACGTTCCATTCTCCCGAGTCACAGATCGAACACACCAGGGATCCGTTTCGTGAAATTCACTGTACAAATTGTTCACTCCCGCCCATTCTCCCCTTACTAGAGAACGTGTACGCGTTATTACTACGAGAAATGAGAATTGTTTGTTTTCAAAGAAACACGTAGTTATCGCGACGCTGTGCCGTATGTTTCGTCGTCTTATGAGAATGTATGACGTACGTCGAACGAACGGGCGGCGGCGTCGCCGTACAAAATAAATTGCGAATAATTACCGGCGGTGCCGGGCGTGCAACGCCGTAGCTTGCGACCGTAACAAATGTATTACGGACGAGTGAGAGTAAATGTTTGCCCCTAGTCTAGATAATTCCTCTACGGATCTTTAAAATCATCGATCGTATCGGTCGCGTCTATTAACAAATGTACAAAAAGTCATCACATTTCGGTATTGCGCAATCTTACATCTCGTACAAACTTTCGCGTGCCTCGTGAACCACGATCCAGCCACGACGACACGATTTGACCCCTCTATACCCTCGGTACGATGCCGTTAGAGTAAATACCGCACGAAGAACTGATCCACCAGTATGTATCACTGGTAGTACCAGTTGCGGTATCGTGCACACCTTTCGTCATTTCTATCGATCGCGATACGAATCTGACGACGACAATGACGACGACGACGACGACGACGACGACAAAACGATGGCTGGAGAGGACAGCAAGAAATTTACATTAAAATCCAATATATTAAAATGCAGGATAGAAAAAGATTTCTTATCTACGATCGCCCTTTCCTGCCGCCCGTGTAAGATTGGTTACAATTTAATCGGGGGAACTACTGCTTTAAATATCGGATCGAAATTAAAATGTCCCAAGATATTCTGACGTCGTTCGGGTTCTCCACTTACAACTGCTGCTGGAATTACAACGACCTTTTACAGTAATGAACAGTATGCGTTACACCGGTGTCGGTGGCACGTCGCTGACCGTCGTGTGATCCGTCCGTGAATACTGGTGGGTGTGCGTGTGTATACGTGGGCTCGGGCGCGTATATACCTCGCGTCAGAAGTTCAAGAACATTTTCAAGTCCGTAATCCACTTCGATTATTCGCTTCCGTGGTACGAAGCAGCAGCGGCGGCGGCAGCAGCAGCAGCAGCAAAAGAACATCAATATTTTCTCATACTCGGCATGGACGATTTGTACGGATCGAAACGATCGTAGGAGGGTGCCGTCCCTGGTGCCGTCAGTCCCATAGATTGAATAGGACCGCTTTGATAGGTCGGCGGTACCGGATGTCGTAACGCGTTTCCCATGCTACTCGAATTACTCCATCTGAAATCGATTCGTACACGTGAGTTTCGTGCAATTCCACGTATCGTCGTCGTCGCAGCAGCAGCCGCTCGTGAATCGAGACTGCGCGCGTCGACGCCCGTGTCTTACCTGTTCACGTTGTCGGAAGACCTGGAACTCCAACTAGACGGCTCGTTTCGCGGATCTCGCGTGCCGCTGCTCGGTACAGAGTTGAACGATTTTGTAGACGGTGGGCCGGAATGCCAACTGCTGGTCGTACGATTACTTTCGACGTAACGACTATCGCCTAAAGTAGTGAGAGGATGGAACATCGTTAACTGTGTATCTCGTATTTATAAACGTCGTAAAGATCGTTCGCGTACGCGTACGCATCAATTTTCTACTAACGTGGAGTGCTGGAACTAGTCGG
>SMSR01010405.1:20846-30964 GCA_019453355.1 Ceratina japonica
CAGCGGCTGATTGATTTCAACTTCGACACGGCGGAAACGGGCGTCTAACAGACTACAATCGCCACGCAGATGACGTGAGCGATAGTTATCGCTACGTGCAGATATAATTATACCCACCACTTAAGTGTCTCTGACATCTGCGTAACAGTTCAGCCAAGAATAAATACAAAGTTCTACCTACCGTTGCAACCGATTCGAGGACCAACGAAACGAAACGACCAAGACAGAGGGCCCGTACTTGATAAACGGAAAGTGGTGATCGGTAAGTGTTCTTTTTACTCGTTTCTGGGATCACGAAGTCTGTACGCTAATTGATCGAGTCCGAGCACGGTTCTACGGTTGTATACACGGATGCCCGTAGGCTGCGGACGAGGCGGATAATGAAGATGCGCGAGCACGACGGTTCCTAGAACCGGCGATCGTTCCCTCCCTACCTATCCCCGCCACCCCTTCTTCTTCTATGCCCGCGCTGGGCCCTTTGCCGAGGCGAAGGGCCTCCGCTGCGCCCTGCGCCGCGGGAGGACGCTCGAAATCCCGCCTGAATTCCACGAACCCCGCTATAAATTCGGCTAATAGGGCCGGAGGATCATCTTCTCGCCTCCGGCGGAATTAGATTGGCGAGAATATCGGGAGCAGCCGAAAACGGCCGCTTCTATTTCACGCGCGGAATATCTTCTTCTATTAAGGCCCAAATATATTGCGCCCCGCTTCATTCTCGCCGATTTAAATCGAAAGTTATTTGACTCCTAAGCAGAACTCAGGCCCCGGCCGGTTGTTCTCTTCATTTAGCCTCGCTAGAGAATGTTTCAAGATTTTTTATGGTTTATTACCTAACCAGGCTAGGGATTTTTATAAAAACTGCCTTTATGGAATGATTTTTGAATACTTAACGTGTATTAATTGCTTTATGTTAGGGATGTTCGATTCCGATTCGATTCTTTGAAAAATCGATTTTTTTGTCTAAAAAACTCATATGTCTGAGGTCTCAAGACTCAAAGACCTGGAGTCTTGGAACTCAAAGGCCTGAGGTTTCAAGACTCAAAAACCTGAAGTCTTGGGACTCAAAGGCCTGAGGTTTCAAGACTCAAAGGCCTGAGGTCTCAAGACTCAAAGACCTGAAGTCTTGGAACTCAAAGGCCTGAAGTCTCAAGATTCAAAGGCTTGAGGTCTCAGGACTCAAATCTCTGAGGTCTCAAGTCTCAAAGGCCTGAGATCTCAAGACTCAAAGACCTGAGGTCTCAGTACTCAAAGTCCTCAGCTCTCAGGACTCAGAATCTCTAAGAATCACCCCCTTAACTCGTAAATCCCCCTCAATCCTCACATAAAACATCAACAACTTACCATCCCCATAATCCCTCACTAAACCTAACCTAACTCGTCACCTCGCGACTTTGATTCGCAATAACTATCCCAATTTCCCGTCTTTCCCTACATAACAAATTTTGAATGAATTTACGGCCGTGATAGAGTGTAACGATCGTTGTTTGCGCCGCAAACGGAGCCGGTCTGCTGGCTGAAAGTCGGTTGCGAAAGCGAGCGGGGGACTGATCGGATCTCGTCTGTCGACGCGTGCCGGTAATAAGGAAACGCGTCTACCTGTTTGTAGAAATGGCCAATTGGCTCCGAACGGTTCGATTACCGGCCGTTCGTGCCATTAATACGCCCACGTGGCGATATCTCAGTGCCGCGGGACGCGTTGCCAAAGCGGTGCAGCGGCTGATTGATTTCAACTTGGACACGGCGGAAACGGGCGTCTAACAGACTACAATCGCCACGCAGATGACGTGAGCGATAGTTATCACCACGTGCTGATATAATTATACCCACCGCTTAAGTGTCTCTGACATCTGCGTAACAGTTCAGCCAAGAATAAATACAATAGTACGATTTTTAAATTTAGATGAGAACCACTGGTGGGATTTGACGTTCTTCTACGTGCAACTCAAGCAGAAAATTCAGTTTTTTAATTATTATAGCATGATCTCATGGTTTGATCATTGTTCAAGGATTAAGTCATCGGGTGATTAGGTTTCCGGCCATAAATTAGGCGTAACATCGTCGTCGTCGGTTAAGAAAATTATCTCGCAGGGTATCAAAGACACGCGAGCGTATCCCGCGAGCGTAACGGGCGTATCGATTACAATTCCCGTTGGGCCCGAGGGTCCCCGTGAGGCCCCGCTTGCCGGCGGACACGTCGGTCGGAAAGAATTTCGACGTGTCCGCTTCCTGGCGGCGGCGGAACGAGTTTCTGGGACCGGGTCACCCAGATTGGGCCCACCGAGCCTGCACGTCGCGTCGCGGGCCCTCGCTGCCCGCTTCTCCTTCGGCCGCGACCAGGCAAATGAAGATATTCGCCGTGTTTACAGAGCCGGTCGCGAGGTCAACGCCTCGCAAGTGTGTCGACGACTGCGCGCTGAAAAACGGACAGCTCTTATATGTCCTGCGCCGACCTTGGCGTCTCCGCGCCTCTCCGCAGGTTCGACAACCATCTCCCCTTCCCCTCCCGTCGTTTTTCTCGACAATTGAAGCCGTGAAACGGCATGAATCGACCAGCCTCAACGTTCCATTGGCCATTTTTGTCCCTTTTTTTTGGGCCACTAGAGATTTACATTTCGCGAACGACTTCGAGTGGGCCCAGTCGATTTCGAATANACGCCTCGCAAGTGTGTCGACGACTGCGCGCTGAAAAACGGACAGCTCTTATATGTCCTGCGCCGACCTTGGCGTCTCCGCGCCTCTCCGCAGGTTCGACAACCATCTCCCCTTCCCCTCCCGTCGTTTTTCTCGACAATTGAAGCCGTGAAACGGCATGAATCGACCAGCCTCAACGTTCCATTGGCCATTTTTGTCCCTTTTTTTTGGGCCACTAGAGATTTACATTTCGCGAACGACTTCGAGTGGGCCCAGTCGATTTCGAATATTAATATGAACCACTATATCTCCGATCGGCTGTTTTTGACGCGGCGACGTTCAATGTTATCGGGGCCGGGGCCTGAAATTTATTCCCCTTTTGTACCGAAGGCGTGGCACGCCGTGGAACAATGCACAAAGAGCACCGGGACGCCGCGCCGGGATTGTCATAAAAGTCGTGCGGCTCTGACAAGCTCGTAAAACACTTGCTTTCATCGGTACCATTATGTCCGCCAGGAAATGCCCTATTGAATCGTCGCCGCGGCTCACGCACCGTTTCCATGCAGATACCTTCTTCCCGTTCTCGGTGCTCGACCTGTTTTTCCACCTACGATCCTCGCCGCTCGTGAAACGCGTCTCCTTTGATATCGTGCAATGTTAGGTTAGGTGCTGCCGATTTTTTATAACTATAGATTTTAGTATAGGGGTGTGGGTACTCTATCTAGAGGGCACGTCAATTAGAAACCTTTAGGACCATTTTCAAACAGATATTTCATACTTTAATTAAGGATCTTCTATAGGGAGTTTCAAAATTCGTACAATTTTTCATTTTATGACGAATAACGACGTCGTTTGAGCACCGTTTGTCCTTGAATCTACTGTCTAACAACAAGTTAGCTCATCGCGGCGCGATAATAAGTATGAATACTTTTATGACGGTAATATCCGAAGCTGCGGCGGGAATTGCGCGGTGTGAAATATTGCAATTGCCCGTGGTGTACATTCGCGTGATCGACGGGCCCATAACGCGCGAACCTACGAAAAGGCGGGGGCGGTTTTACAATATGCGCATATATGTATAACCCGGGGGGCATGTTTGACGTCCCGACGAAATATACGGCCGTCTCTTCACGCGTTATCGAATTAAGGATGTTCTGCAGCTACATAAAAACGTTCAGAAATTCTTGGAACGTTAACAAAACATAGTTTTTACTATATTAAAACAATTATCAAAGTTTGAATCAGCGAGCGAACAGCACCAGAAGACAAAAGTAATTTCCTGTGCCATTTAAGTGCCATTATTTTTCGTCAAAGGAAAAACTTCGATACGCAATCGGTAGTTCAATAATTGTTCTCGTTCTCCGTCGGCGTGAAAGTGAAACGAAATTCCTGTGTAATAATCGTGAAGCACGTATTAGATAAACTGCTGCGTATCGCGAATTCCGCCGGGTTTCCATTTCCACGAAACGCTTCATTTCTCACGGGGGCAGAACGGCTCGCAAATGAGCGATGCGTTTTATGCAACCGCGAACCCGCGAGCGGAGCGTATTCCGTTTACGAGGTATTAAGAGCTCCGGTCGATTCGGTAACGGTATACGAGCGTTAACCGCGCCGGTTTCTTTTCCTCCGGGTCCGAACGTTCCGAACGAGAAGGCTATCGCCGGTTAAGTAACGAAGCTTGTATCTGCCACTCACGCTGCCCGCCGTGTAAACGAATCCCAAGAAGCACTCAATCGTGAGAAACAATCGGATTCGTAAGGTCAGCCACGCGGACTGTCCGAGCAAATTCAATAATGGCCATAAAAATGGCCATCGCGTAATATCGAACGCGGAAGTCCGACAATTAGCATCGCGTCCACTCATGACGTCATAAATTAAGTAGAATCGCCTTTTCCCTGGAAATAATATCGAAAAGGGAAGACGGGTTGGTAGCAGTTTCACAAATCACGTGGCCATGGCTGGCCGGGGACACGCGAGCGCGCGCGTTCCACCTCCAGCAGGTTTTATCTTTTCTAGGCGATTTATGCCCGCGGACCCCCTTCTAACATCGTCCCCTAGACGGCTCGTACAAGCGCTACGCCTCTCAGCGGCTGCTCCTCAAAGGCCACCGAATCCCGCCGCCTCCCGCCACGATTTAAGTCCCCTAGGGACTAGATTTTCAAACCGTTCCCCGAGGCCCAAAGGGCCCCGGCGTGTTCTTAGTGTTTTACATCGAGAAAAAAACGCTGCGCTCATTAGTTGTGTCGGATGGAAACGCATCTGTAATTTTAACACCGTAGTTTCATCCTAATCTATGATTAGATTAGGTTAGGTTTGATTAGGTTAGGCTAGGTTAGGTTTGGTTAGGTATTAACTTCTTCCTGTTTCCGAATTTATAAAAATGTTACTTGATCTTAAGTCTGCTTCAATCTTTGAGCTTCAATCTCTAAGATTCAATCCTTTTGAAAAGTTAAAAATAAGTTGAAGAGAAAGGGCCCAATGAGGGTCCCAGAGGGCCTTCAACTTTCTAAAAGATTTTTGATAGCCGAAGATGGCCAACTGGCTTTGCGGGTCAAGTGATGCCCAGAAGATTCTTGCCTGTCTTCCGTTTGAAGAGGACAGGCTTTATTTAACGTGACAGCCGACGATTGTACCTTTCGTAAACATGAAACATCCTGTATAAAATGATTTATGACGTGCCTATTGCTTCTACGAATATATTACACAATTGCAATTCTAGTTAATCAACGATTTACTGGAACCTCTAACGATGACGACCCCTTTTTTTAGGTTAGGTTAGGTTTCTTCTTTTAGGAGCCTTCGAGAAGTCCTTAGGGCTAGATATACCAACGTGACGGATGAATTACGACGGCGCACGGCCTTCGGAGAGCGTTTCGTCAAATGAACATACGAGATCCGGTCTTATCCGCGTATATATCTCGTTTTAATGGCGGCCGGTCGCGTTTGCTCGCGGTGAACGAGAGGGGCCCCGGAGAGTACATCAGGCTCTTGGCCGGCCGTGTCTCTCGTTGTACGTCCGGTTGTATGCGTCGAAACGCGATACCCGGGCCCGGTGTTCGCGAGATCGATCGAGGGGCCCGGCATTCGGGCGTTCGAGCGGACCGGTAAAGGACGAGGTTCGAGCGGAGAAAAAAACGGATTAACATTGTCGAACATCGGGCGAGCGCGGCGAGAAACCTCCCTNGGTGTTCATAGTGTTTTACATAGAGAAAAAAACGCTGCGCTCATTAGTTGTGTCAGATGGAGAGGCATCTGTAATTTTAACACCGTAGTTCCATCCTAATCTATGATTAGGCTAGGTTTGGTTAAGTATTAACTTCTCCAAGTTTCCGAATTTATAAAAATGTTACTTGATCTTAAGTCTGCTTCAATCTTTGAGATTCAATCCTTTTGAAAAGTTAAAAATAAATTGGAGAGAAAGGGCCCAATGTAGGTCCCAGAGGGCCTTGAACTTTCTAAAAGATTTTTGATAGCCGAAGATGGCCAACTGGCTTTGCGGGTCAAGTGATGCCCAGAAGATTCTTGCCTGTCTTCCGTTTGAAGAGGACAGGCTTTATTTAACGTGACAGCCGACGATTGTACCTTTCGTAAACATGAAACATCCTGTATAAAATGATTTATGACGTGCCTATTGCTTCTACGAATATATTACACAATTGCAATTCTAGTTAATCAACGATTTACTGGAACCTCTAACGATGACGACCCCTTTTTTTAGGTTAGGTTAGGTTTCTTCTTTTAGGAGCCTTCGAGAAGTCCTTAGGGCTAGATATACCAACGTGACGGATGAATTACGACGGCGTACGGCCTTCGGAGAGCGTTTCGTCAAATGAACATACGAGATCCGGTCTTATCCGCGTATATATCTCGTTTTAATGGCGGCCGGTCGCGTTTGCTCGCGGTGAACGAGAGGGGCCCCGGAGAGTACATCAGGCTCTTGGCCGGCCGTGTCTCTCGTTGTACGTCCGGTTGTATGCGTCGAAACGCGATACCCGGGCCCGGTGTTCGCGAGATCGATCGAGGGGCCCGGCATTCGGGCGTTCGAGCGGACCGGTAAAGGACGAGGTTCGAGCGGAGAAAAAAACGGATTAACATTGTCGAACATCGGGCGAGCGCGGCGAGAAACCTCCCTGGGAAGGATCTAACGTTTTAGCGAGGGGCCCGAAACGAGTCCCACGGTGATCGACTGCGTTTCATGCATGCGTGTACCAGAGATCTCTTTTCCTCCTCTTTGCGAGCGCGCGAGTGCGCTCGGTGCTTGCGCAATGCCCGTGGAAAACGCGCTACACTAACGCGGATAGGATCTCGGTTAGGCAATTTTCTTAACGGGAAATCATGTCCCAATCTCTCATTATGCTTCACGTTCCGTTACATAATTCACCTAATCAATTAAATTTATTATTATTATTAGAATCGTTTATTGTACGAAGACAGCGTCACTGGTAAAACTGGAAACACGCGTTAGTCCCGAGGTCAACGGTGGCGGTCAATCGGCCCCCGGGGTGGGACCGGCGGCGGTACACGGTTGCCAACAATAGCGGCGAGAAATATGTAATAACGAGGCGAAGCCGCGGGTCGCCGCTGCGCTGATCTCGTTTCCCCTTTTCAAATGGAAATGCCAACACGCGATTTAACTCTCGTCGCTCTGTTACCGGGCCCCTAATGAGTAGATCGCCGGGCCCCGCGCCAATTATTCAAATTTCAATCCGTTTATTTGCCCCCGGAGATAATACGGTAATTGTTGCATCAACACGCCTCCGTGACGCCGGCTATTTATTCCTGTTCAAGGTTCGGCGTCTAACGACTGCCTCGTTAATACTAATACTAATACTAGTACTAATACTGATAATAATGCTAGTACTTAGTACTAATACTAATACTAATACTAATACTAGTATGAATACTAATAATAATACTAATACTAATACTAATACTAATATTAATACTAGTATGAATACTAATAATAATACTAGTACTAATACTAATACTAATACTAGTACTAATACTAATACTATCGCCTCTTCCTAGTCCGTTAATAGAATTTCTTACTTATTTCGGAAGACAGGCCTGATTCGAAAATAATTACTACGAAAGCAGGAATTTCCCCTATGAAGATTGCTAATCACTATTTAATAATACAACTCCTCACTCATTATTATTATTGCACATTTGTGGAAAAAGTGGCATCAGAAAAAAGTTGATGCAGTCCGATGAAAGGAATCTGATTTCACTTTTTAAATTAATTTCCGAACCCTCCGCGTTGAACGTGAAACGTCTACCCGATTTTCTGCTGGTGAAAAGTGCACCGGAGTGAAAGGATGAACCACATAAAAAACGCCGTTCCCAGTGGCGAGGTTTACGACGGTTCGTGAACGTTTTGAGAAGCGGCTGTTAGGTATCGTCCGATTAGAATTCCCCCGGGGCCGGTCGTTAAACAACGTTACACAGCAAAGACCTCTGAGCCTCTCTAGCCACTCCGACAGCGAAATAGGCACTGCCTTCCCCGTGACCCTAATCAATGATCACAACACGATAACCGGCGGACGGTCCCTGTTAGCCTGGGAATAGGCAATCCTCGATATTGACCACGAAGTATTATCAAAATTAATAACGCAACGCGCTATCGTTGAATATATCCGAGACTCAAAACGATGTCCGACCCACGAGATACGCAACAAACCTTCGTATAATCCTTTGAGGAAGACAGCAAGGCTGTAATTAATGATTCTTCATGCGATTTGCAAGTTTGCGCGAAGGTTCGCCCACGCAGGACGCGTGACAGGGGCCTCTCCCTTCGCTGGTAGCGCTGGGTGACGTAACTATACGACGCGAACCTCGCGTCGATGGCCTAGAATCCTCTGAGCCGAGCCGGTGATTTACGGAATCCAGCTGTTGCGAGACCTTTGTGTACCTATTTCGCTCGCTCGTTACAAAACGCTCAATGTCCGATCGGACTGAGAGCGCGTGTACAGTCTAAATTTCCAGCACGATTTACTGTCCGCCGGGGCATCTGGAGCAGACCTCGACGGTTTATCGGCAATTGAGAAACTCTCCCGCTTTGGGACGAGCCTTGAAATCGATTTAGAAACCGCGTACGAGCTTTTAAGGGGACTTCGTTAAGGTGGTATCAATGTTGTTCATGAAAATGGCCAAAAGTATGGCCATAACGACTCTTCATTTTTAGGACTCTTTCGCCTGACTAATAAGAAGGTACTTGTTGCGTGTGTCACACAGTGCGGACAAAATGCAAAATTTTTAACTAAAATCAAGATTTAATTGTGCCGTTACCAAACTCGTCGCGCGTGCCTACGCGCGCGGAATAGCGTCCGCGGCGGCGAACGAGGCCAGAGGATCTGCTCTCGATCGTGGAAAATTCTTCAGAGCTCGCATCGCGGACCGTATAAAGTCCGAGGCCTCAGGGCGGCTGACGACACCGTTCATTTTTTCCACTCCCTCCGGTGATCTTCCGCTCACACCTCGAAGAATCATGACTTAGTACATTTTCAAGTGATCATCAGGTAATCTGGGCCAGTTATCAAATCCCTCAGAAGGCCAGAGGCTTTTGGGCCCTTCTTGGGCCTTGTCACGTCACGAGAAGTCACGAGAGTCTTCATGACGAGGAGTCTTAAGGTCGTCGACCCTGGCGTTTGGCGTTCGTTAGCTCTGAGGATCGATCGATATAATCGGCGATCGATAAGATTGAAACGGGGCCCGGGGGCGGTCGATCTCGCGCGCGACGACCGGAGAAAGGAGGACAGGAAGGTTTATGGCGGCATCTAAAGTTCAATAGCAACCGGGGCCCAGGCAAGGTTCGCCGCTATTTATTTTATAGGCGTGCTCCACTTGCCGTGGCGACCGCGAGAACCCCGGCCTCCCATTCACCCGGGGACAACCCGAGCCGGCGGGGAGGGGGGTGCGCGGGCCCCACGGGCCCCGCCGAACACAACGGGAGACAGAAAGAAATCGAGGTTTACGACGGTGCACTTCAGCTGTTTTCTGCATGCCACCGCGACGTGTGCGCGCGGCTGCGCAGCCGCGCGCCGTCGGGCCCCGGTTACGATTTACGCGACAAGTTTGCACGGCTCACTCCGCGCTACGGATCCGCCGGAAAGATACCGCGCGGGCGCGCATCTTCCCTCCTCGGGACAACAAGGTTATTGCTCGTTTTCTTATTTTTATATTCCCTTCATCTACGCTCGACTTTACGCGCACGCAAACCGGTTTGCCGCATCCTCCGGTGAGGCCCCCGTCCCCCCTCCTCCTTCCTTCGGTCCCTCGGTCCTGATCATCTGTCAATGCTTCAGGGGAAATGGAGACGCCAGCGGGGCCAGATGTTAGACCGGGTCATTGAGCAGCCTTCAGAATACTCTTTTAACACTTTCTGTTGGCAGTACTTGTCATAATCGTCGTAAACAGGGAGGACGTTCGACGTGAGGAGGCATTTATGGGCCGTAACCAAAAAAAAACGAAAGGAATGGAATCGTTTA
>SMSR01010411.1:7566-20385 GCA_019453355.1 Ceratina japonica
ATTACCGATTGTCTCGAGAAAATTGTAGGGACGTATGCTCTCGCAGCGTGCATTTATTTCCTTCTTTTACGATCCAGGAATAAAAGTCTCTGTACCTACTATACTTCCAATCGAAAGTACTGGAACGTAGTTTCAGATACGAACCGCGTGATAAACTGTTGGAACAATTTTGCTACCAAAATGCTAGGACTTAGAACACATTTCGAACACAATTATGTACCAAGTTTTCAATTAAATACACACGTACAGTTTTATATATATAGATATATCTATAGTCGTAGTCGTGCATATGTTTCCTGTTGTATGAAAAGTGATTGTTGTTGACACGTGTCATGTGTGAATGGTCCGACAATGATTCTAATCTCAAACTGCGCGCGGAGTCGGTCACTAGTTTTATGCAATTAACGTTTTATCAAATGCGCGTGATTACCAGCACAATGTTATCGAAATTGACGTTTCCATCTTCGACGAGAATGTGTATCGGTTTCGATAAAGTTGAAGGTTAACGCGTTGGACGATCGTCGTTCAAGAGCGAAAAGATTTTCTATCTATTCGAAAAACTGCAGCTGTCGTTATTACGAGTTTGTACATAAAAAGATGTCGAGCGTCCTCGAGAGGAGTCGAATTCTGATCGAAGATATGTACGTTTAATTCGTAGTTTGTCGGTTTGGACGTGTGTCGTCGGTTAGAAGTTGGGAAACGTGTACGGTAAAGAACGATTTTTTCGGGTCGGTCGAAGACAGTGACCGATGACGATTGATCGAGGTGTAACATTGGATGTTGTTACAAGGACAAAGACCAAGGCCCGATGATGTGGTTGACGACGTCTGACGCGGCCAGCCTCGGCGCGGAGGAGGTGTCCGCCAGGTTGCACGTGGACGTGAGAACCGGCCTTTGGTGGCAGGAAGCAGACCATCGAAGACAGTTAGTCGGTTTTAATGAATTTAGCGTTAAAGAAGAGGAACCGACGTGGAAAAAGTATCTCGAACAGGTGATCGAAACGCTTCCGTCGTACCTACCGGGATAAGTCACGAAATATTACTAAATTACCTTCCTCCTGTCTGTTTCAGTTTAAAAACCCTTTGATCCTGTTACTTCTCGGTTCTGCTTTCGTCAGCATATGTATGAAGCAGTTCGACGACGCCGTCAGTATTACAGTGGTGAGTGGAATCGCGTATAAAGATTTCGCGAAAAATCTCTATTGTTATTTTCACGAGGTTACTCTCTCTCTTTTCAGGCCATCGTAATAGTAGTGACGGTCGCGTTCGTGCAAGAATATAGATCTGAAAAATCCTTAGAGGAATTAAACAAATTGGTGCCGCCTACGTGTCACTGGTACGTGAATCATACGATATTATTATTTATTAATTACCCCCAAAGAGGAGAAACGACGTCGAAATTGCAGACAGTATTTACTGAAGTGTAACGTGTTCCCCAGAGGTACGCTCCTCAGAGGATGTATTGTCGTATTCGTATCGTATTGCCTCGTAAGAAGATAGAATACCCGATCCCGATCGAGAAATTCCCTTTCACGTAACGCCTGTCTAAAATCAGTTGTTGAACATACAAATCCTATGTGAAAACAGCGTTTTTCCTCGCACCTGTTTACAGTTTACGAGAGGGCAGAGTAGAGACGTTTCTCGCCCGCAATTTAGTTCCTGGCGACGTAGTTTATTTAAATATCGGGGACAGAGTGCCCGCCGACATCAGGATATTCGAAGCGATAGATCTGGCGATCGACGAGAGCAGTTTCACCGGTGAAACCGAACCGGCGCAAAAGTCGACGGCTCCGATACTGAAGGGTAACGGGTTGACGTCGAAGAGGAATATCGCGTTCATGGGCACGCTGGTGCGCTGCGGCAATGGGAAGGTGAGCTTCGAACGAGTACGCGCGCGGTACACTACTGAAGAGTCGTTCGTACGTGTGCGCGTAAACAAAAAAAACTATTTCGCAGGGCATCGTGGTGAACACGGGCGAGAAGAGCGAATTCGGCAAAGTGTTCTCGATGATGCAAGCGGAGGAGGCTCCGAAGACGCCGCTTCAAAGGAGTATGGACATCTTGGGCACGCAGTTATCCTTCTATTCGTTCTGTATCATCGGTATCATCATGCTTCTCGGCTGGATCCAGGGCAAAGCGATCCTCGAGATGTTCACCATCGGCGTGAGTCTGGCGGTGGCGGCCATACCGGAAGGTCTACCCATCGTCGTGACCGTGACCCTGGCCCTGGGCGTGATGAGAATGGCCAAGAGAAAGGCCATTGTCAAGAAGTTGCCGACGGTCGAAACGCTCGGTTGCGTGAACGTGATATGCTCCGATAAGACCGGCACTATCACGAAGAACGAAATGACGGCGACGATCGTGGTGACCTCGGAAGGATACATAGCCGACGTAACTGGTGCTGGTTACAACGACAAGGGAGAGGTCCGAATTCGGAAGTGCGACAATTTTGACCTTGCCCACGCGGCTATCGGTAACATGCTGGAAGTCGGTTGCGTCTGCAACAACGCCGTTATACAGAACGACACGTTGCTCGGTCAGCCGACGGAGGGTGCGTTGATAGCGTTGGCGCTCAAGTACGGCATGTACGGGGTTCCGGACAAGTATTTACGTTTGCAAGAGTACCCGTTCTCGTCGGAACAGAAGATGATGGCCGTCAAGTGTACGCCGAAGCACGGCGAGAACAGACAAGAGATCTACTTCGTAAAAGGTGCTATAGAGAAGATCTTGCCGTTGTGCAGCAAGTATTCCGTGAACGGGCAAGTGTACGCCCTCGGTCAGAAGAAGGACGAAGAATTTTTGACGGAGGCGTACGAGATCGGGCAGCAGGGGTTGAGAGTGATCGGGTTGGCGCGCGGCTCGTCGTTGCAAGATCTGATGTACGTCGGTCTCGTGGGTATATGCGATCCTCCGCGGCCTCACGTCCGGGAGTCGATAACGACTTTGATAAACAGCGGCGTCAAAGTGAAAATGGTCACGGGCGACGCCAGAGAGACCGCGTCGGCGATAGGTACGGTACCGACGACGAACGTTTCCAAAGGATTCGTGCCATTTTTTTTTCTGTTTCGTTGCGTTTCAGCGAGCATGATCGGGCTGGACGTGCTGCATTCTCGACTGATATCCGGAGACGAGATCGATTTGATGTCCGAGAGTCAATTGGAACAGTGCATCAACAGCGTCAGCGTGTTTTACCGAGTCACTCCGAAGCACAAGCTGTGCATCGTGAAAGCCTTGCAGAGGGAAGGAAACATAGTGGGCATGACCGGCGACGGCGTGAACGACGGCGTCGCTTTGAAGAAAGCCGACATAGGGATAGCCATGGGCAAAAACGGTACAGACGTCTGCAAAGAGGCCGCGGACATGATTCTCGTCGACGACGATTTTGAAACCATTATGTACGTGTCGATCTCCGTCCGCGTTTCCGTTCGCCCTCGCTTCAATCTCGTTTCGACGTGTTCTCGTTTCCAGTGCCGCGATCGAGGAGGGGAAAGGAATATTTCACAACATACGAAACTTCGTCAGGTTTCAATTGAGCACTAGTATAGCTGCCCTGTCGTTGATCGCGCTCGCCACGTTGATGGGTATACCGAATCCGTTGAACGCCATGCAGATCCTCTGGATCAACATCATTATGGACGGGCCGCCCGCTCAGAGGTGAGTAGTTAAAAATTACGTTTCTCGAGGANCGGCTTCTGCGAACCACGTCCACGACGAATCTCGACTCCGGCCAAAAGAGAATTAAAACGAATCCTGTCGAGGTCGTTGAGAACGCGCGCAAAGGATTGAAACGATTACTACAAATTTCGAGTACCTGGTCTCGCGAGCAGCGATACGTGTAGTGTAATACAAAAGAAACGTATGTATAATATTTACAGTACCTGCTATTGTTGATTGCCATCGATTTGTTCACGCGTTCGACGACTATTTTAAATAAAAATAATAACTATTATCGATCACGTATTTCGCTACTTCTCTTCGATTCATTTCTAAAGAGTAGTAAGTATTCTCTTTGTGATGTGCTCCGTGTACTCCTGCTAGCACCGACATTGGTACAGACGTCGTGTGATCGCAATTATTTATTCGACTATTCCTTCGCATACTCCCTCCCTATTACACATTTAGATCTTTCATATATTTTTCTACAGTTCTGTACAAACTAGTTGCTCCGTCAGAGGTGTGAGCCGGTAAATCGGCCAGAAATCCCGTGGTCGTCACGACTCCTTTGTTCCAAGAAGTTTTTGCCAAGGAAGAAACGTCCGATACGCTCGGCAATCGCGAAACCTATCGTGAATCGTACAAAGAGTCGTACAGTATTACGAAGCATAGTATCGAACAATAGAGAATTTTTTTATCGTCGTGAGAAATACCTCTTTGGTTATTTCTTCTGGAACGCTGTCTTTCACGTACGGGGCCAGTATAGAATATAATTTTTGATACAGTTCAGCAGTGTCCTCGGATTTTGACCATAGTCCCTCTTGGCAGGTGTAATAAACGACCCCGCCGACGATCGTCGACTTTATTACGAATCTGTGTGTAAGGAGAGCACAGTACAATTGAAACCGTTACGACCTAAAAGTTTGAACGATACTGACCGTAGTACTGTCATCGCTCGAACACCGACTAAACGGTTCTTTGTTGTTTGAACTATGCCTTTATGTCGGACAACCGTGTAGTTCACGAAATTCTGGAGACGATCAGATTATTCGCGTACGATACTGCTAAATGACGAAGAAGGAGCGACTTATAGGTATTTATAGAAAGAGTTCGTCTCGTCAGAGTCGATGACTTACGAAATCGATATCGCGATTCTCTTTGGCTCGGGTCCTGACAACGAGCCCGGACGATCAGTGCCAGAATAGTCTAACCAGAGCCGAGATGTCAGCGTTTTTCGTCAAAAGTTTTACGTTTGCGAGGTCGAATTCTGAACGAACTGCACGCGGCTGGCTGTCGCCCTCCTAGGTGTCGCGGTTAGTGACTAGGCGTCTGAACGCATGCGCGAGTGACGTCATAGCTAGGTCACGTGACCGCAAGCCCGTGCCTACTTTTCTACTTTTGACAGAACGGGCACACGACAGAAAAGCATTGTTTGTAGTTCGAATTGACTAAACGAATGATTATTTCAAACGTCGCGTGCAGACGCGTAACGTAATATTGTACTCTCGAGAACGTTCTTGATAAAATTTCTCGAGTTTCAAGCCTGTGTTCGCACCGCGGTTCGCACTCGGGGCCCAATGGTACCTGAAAATTGAAACCACGGACACGGTATTGGGCTGCTATTAGTGACTCGTACTGCGCACGCCCCAAAAATCTCCTGCGATGTATGCCCAACACTGGCTTCAAAGAACCTGTGCGTAACTTCATACTACGTACGTATATTTGTCGTATATTGGTAGATTTACATTTACACGATTCTCGCGTCGTATTTGATTCAGTGACAGTGGCCTGGTGTCGGTCAGTGAGCAGTTACTAGTTACACGTCGTGGGACGTCGACGTCGCTTCTTTTATACGTGCGCTTATAGAGCTCTCGTCCGAAAGAGGATTGGCTCGTCGACAGCCGATCCACGTATATACGGAAGATCGTACCGAATATAATGTGTATCGTCGAGAGTTTCTGATTCGTGTGGAGTTTTGTCATCTCGTCGCCTGGTAGCACGTTGGACCTGGATCTCTCGACGCGCCTCGGATACTCGTCGACGTTAACACAGTTTCGCCGGGCTCGAGGGTAGGACCGTCTTCTCCGGAATTCTTTCCTCGGAATCGCCTATACGTTTTTATTTAGATGTTTATATATACGTTTCCGTCCACGGCCGAGGAAGTTCGGTATCGATTTTTAGTAACCAGTGTCCTGTAGCCGCATGCCCGTTTCATTATTGCAAACGGTTTACGAGCGCGTCACATCGTTCGTTACACTTCGCGGCATTACTTCCTCTTCGGAATCTCTTCCACGTTTCTAGACACGTTTATATATGTACGTTTGTGCGTTCGTCCGCGGTCGAGGAATCTTCGCTATCGATTTTCAGTGACCAGTGTGTCCCGTGGTCGCGAGCTCGTTCGATCGTTGGCAATTTTACGAGCGCGTTACGCATCGTTTGTACAAATAGTACCGTGGCATTTGGTCGATCGTCGGTCGGGCGCGACAATATACGGTAGTCGAGAATTATAGCCGCGACGCGTGAACGTAGCAGGTACGCGAATATGTAGGTCATTTATTTGTTTCCCGTCGCAGTTTGTCGAATAGTCGTTTGATTTGCTCTTCGATCGATACTCGTCGCGTGGCTAATATTTCTCGTGTGTCATTTGAATCGAGCGATTTCGGTTCGCGACGTCACGACCGATTGTCGATGTCCGCGCGCGAGCGATCGATTTCAATGAAGGAGTCGCGCGCGATTAGTTTTATTTAATATCAGGTTAGTAGCTGTGCTTCTTTATAAAATCGATGAGATTCTCCTCTGAATTAATTCGACGGCCAGGACGGTAATCTCTCTGCGCATCGACCGATCAAACGGCTCTTCCGATCGATTAAGCCCGAGCGCGTCGTCGATTTAAAACTGCGTGACGTTCCAATTAATTGCTCGATTCGAATTAGTTCGTCCGTCTGCCGACGAGCCGTTCCCACTTCCTAGCAATGAGTACGAACGTCGAAACGAATTGGCGTAATAGAAATCGTTTACATTTTTTTTTTTTTTTTTCGTAAATATATTGATTGTATTTAGGCGTGTTTCGTTCACTCGAGAAGGTCTGACTGCGGTCGAGGATCGTCAGAGATCCCGACCTTCGCGTGACCGTAGAAATCGGTAAATTATTTAATATCCGCGTGCGCATACATACATAAAAACTATTCGTAACTACTGTCCAATGCTACGACGGCCAGATCGTTCTTTTCCTCGATCGATCGACGAGTACGTCGTCGTCTCGACGAAAGTGGACCGAGTTTGGAAACGTGTGTTCAACGATCGCCTTTTTCTCGCCAGGGTGTCCTCCTAGACCATGATCCGTGCGTTTCCTTTTTTCGAAACTGTGAAACCGGATTGACGGACGCAGTCGAGTTCACGTGAATCGTCGCGAGATCCATTCCCGTGGGACCTCGACTTCGGGGCCGACGAACTACGCGACGTTCTACGATTTTCCGATCGGTAGTCGGGTGGAGAACGAACGACGACGACTGGCTCGAGGGAGAGATGAAAGATACGGCGAGTAACAAATACGAAAAACTATTCGAGGACAATGAACTGGACGCCGCCGCGGCGACGGCCACGGCCGTCGACAAGGATCGCGACGAAAGTCCGTCGGTGAAAGACGTAAGTTTTAATTTTCACCGTTGGTCTCGGGTTTACGGTAAAATGAATCAAAGATAAACTTCGTCGGTCGAAGGAGACGTGAGTAAGACGTTGTAACAAAACCGGAATAACGCGCGTTGCTCGCGATCAGAGCCGAAAAGATCGATTCCAAGTCCCAACGGAAATTGTAAATACAAAACCGATTCGATACGTCGAAAGCTGAATCACGACGACGTTTCGACCCGAGAGTCGTTTTAAACGTTTCTCTTGAACCGACGCTATGAATGGTAGATTTTGCGTAGAATTATGCGGAGCCCATTATTGATAACAATACAAATTACATAACGCGTTCCTAGGAAGCATTACCGATTGTCTCGAGAAAATTGTAGGGACGTATGCTCTCGCAGCGTGCATTTATTTCCTTCTTTTACGATCCAGGAATAAAAGTCTCTGTACCTACTATACTTCCAATCGAAAGTACTGGAACGTAGTTTCAGATACGAACCGCGTGATAAACTGTTGGAACAATTTTGCTACCAAAGTGCTAGGACTTAGAACACATTTCGAACACAATTATGTACCAAGTTTTCAATTAAATACACACGTACAGTTTTATATATATAGATATATCTATAGTCGTAGTCGTGCATATGTTTCCTGTTGTATGAAAAGTGATTGTTGTTGACACGTGTCATGTGTGAATGGTCCGACAATGATTCTAATCTCAAACTGCGCGCGGAGTCGGTCACTAGTTTTATGCAATTAACGTTTTATCAAATGCGCGTGATTACCAGCACAATGTTATCGAAATTGACGTTTCCATCTTCGACGAGAATGTGTATCGGTTTCGATAAAGTTGAAGGTTAACGCGTTGGACGATCGTCGTTCAAGAGCGAAAAGATTTTCTATCTATTCGAAAAACTGCAGCTGTCGTTATTACGAGTTTGTACATAAAAAGATGTCGAGCGTCCTCGAGAGGAGTCGAATTCTGATCGAAGATATGTACGTTTAATTCGTAGTTTGTCGGTTTGGACGTGTGTCGTCGGTTAGAAGTTGGGAAACGTGTACGGTAAAGAACGATTTTTTCGGGTCGGTCGAAGACAGTGACCGATGACGATTGATCGAGGTGTAACATTGGATGTTGTTACAAGGACAAAGACCAAGGCCCGATGATGTGGTTGACGACGTCTGACGCGGCCAGCCTCGGCGCGGAGGAGGTGTCCGCCAGGTTGCACGTGGACGTGAGAACCGGCCTTTGGTGGCAGGAAGCAGACCATCGAAGACAGTTAGTCGGTTTTAATGAATTTAGCGTTAAAGAAGAGGAACCGACGTGGAAAAAGTATCTCGAACAGGTGATCGAAACGCTTCCGTCGTACCTACCGGGATAAGTCACGAAATATTACTAAATTACCTTCCTCCTGTCTGTTTCAGTTTAAAAACCCTTTGATCCTGTTACTTCTCGGTTCTGCTTTCGTCAGCATATGTATGAAGCAGTTCGACGACGCCGTCAGTATTACAGTGGTGAGTGGAATCGCGTATAAAGATTTCGCGAAAAATCTCTATTGTTATTTTCACGAGGTTACTCTCTCTCTTTTCAGGCCATCGTAATAGTAGTGACGGTCGCGTTCGTGCAAGAATATAGATCTGAAAAATCCTTAGAGGAATTAAACAAATTGGTGCCGCCTACGTGTCACTGGTACGTGAATCATACGATATTATTATTTATTAATTACCCCCAAAGAGGAGAAACGACGTCGAAATTGCAGACAGTATTTACTGAAGTGTAACGTGTTCCCCAGAGGTACGCTCCTCGGAGGATGTATTATCGTTCCCTTTGCCTCGTTAGAAGATAGAATACCCGATCCCGATCGAGAAATTCCGTTTCACGTAACGCCTGTCTAAAATCAGTTGTTGAACGTACAAATCCTATATGTGAAAACAGCGTTTTTCCGCGCACCTGTTTACAGTTTACGAGAGGGCAGAGTAGAGACGTTTCTCGGCCGCAATTTAGTTCCTGGCGACGTAGTTTATTTAAATATCGGGGACAGAGTGCCCGCCGACATCAGGATATTCGAAGCGATAGATCTGGCGATCGACGAGAGCAGTTTCACCGGTGAAACCGAACCGGCGCAAAAGTCGACGGCTCCGATACTGAAGGGTAACGGGTTGACGTCGAAGAGGAATATCGCGTTCATGGGCACGCTGGTGCGCTGCGGCAATGGGAAGGTGAGCTTCGAACGAGTACGCGCGCGGTACACTACTGAAGAGTCGTTCGTACGTGTGCGCGTAAACAAAAAAAACTATTTCGCAGGGCATCGTGGTGAACACGGGCGAGAAGAGCGAATTCGGCAAAGTGTTCTCGATGATGCAAGCGGAGGAGGCTCCGAAGACGCCGCTTCAAAGGAGTATGGACATCTTGGGCACGCAGTTATCCTTCTATTCGTTCTGTATCATCGGTATCATCATGCTTCTCGGCTGGATCCAGGGCAAAGCGATCCTCGAGATGTTCACCATCGGCGTGAGTCTGGCGGTGGCGGCCATACCGGAAGGTCTGCCCATCGTCGTGACCGTGACCCTGGCCCTGGGCGTGATGAGAATGGCCAAGAGAAAGGCCATTGTCAAGAAGTTGCCGACGGTCGAAACGCTCGGTTGCGTGAACGTGATATGCTCCGATAAGACCGGCACTATCACGAAGAACGAAATGACGGCGACGATCGTGGTGACCTCGGAAGGATACATAGCCGACGTAACTGGTGCTGGTTACAACGACAAGGGAGAGGTCCGAATTCGGAAGTGCGACAATTTTGACCTTGCCCACGCGGCTATCGGTAACATGCTGGAAGTCGGTTGCGTCTGCAACAACGCCGTTATACAGAACGACACGTTGCTCGGTCAGCCGACGGAGGGTGCGTTGATAGCGTTGGCGCTCAAGTACGGCATGTACGGGGTTCCGGACAAGTATTTACGTTTGCAAGAGTACCCGTTCTCGTCGGAACAGAAGATGATGGCCGTCAAGTGTACGCCGAAGCACGGCGAGAACAGACAAGAGATCTACTTCGTAAAAGGTGCTATAGAGAAGATCTTGCCGTTGTGCAGCAAGTATTCCGTGAACGGGCAAGTGTACGCCCTCGGTCAGAAGAAGGACGAAGAATTTTTGACGGAGGCGTACGAGATCGGGCAGCAGGGGTTGAGAGTGATCGGGTTGGCGCGCGGCTCGTCGTTGCAAGATCTGATGTACGTCGGTCTCGTGGGTATATGCGATCCTCCGCGGCCTCACGTCCGGGAGTCGATAACGACTTTGATAAACAGCGGCGTCAAAGTGAAAATGGTCACGGGCGACGCCAGAGAGACCGCGTCGGCGATAGGTACGGTACCGACGACGAACGTTTCCAAAGGATTCGTGCCATCTCCCCTTTTTTTTTTCTGTTTCGTTGCGTTTCAGCGAGCATGATCGGGCTGGACGTGCTGCATTCTCGACTGATATCCGGAGACGAGATCGATTTGATGTCCGAGAGTCAATTGGAACAGTGCATCAACAGCGTCAGCGTGTTTTACCGGGTCACTCCGAAGCACAAGCTGTGCATCGTGAAAGCCTTGCAGAGGGAAGGAAACATAGTGGGCATGACCGGCGACGGCGTGAACGACGGCGTCGCTTTGAAGAAAGCCGACATAGGGATAGCCATGGGCAAAAACGGTACAGACGTCTGCAAAGAGGCCGCGGACATGATTCTCGTCGACGACGATTTTGAAACCATTATGTACGTGTCGATCTCCGTCCGCGTTTCCGTTCGCCCTCGCTTCGATCTCGTTTCGACGTGTTCTCGTTTCCAGTGCCGCGATCGAGGAGGGGAAAGGAATATTTCACAACATACGAAACTTCGTCAGGTTTCAATTGAGCACTAGTATAGCTGCCCTGTCGTTGATCGCGCTCGCCACGTTGATGGGTATACCGAATCCGTTGAACGCCATGCAGATCCTCTGGATCAACATCATTATGGACGGGCCGCCCGCTCAGAGGTGAGTAGTTAAAAATGACGTTTCTCGACGAACAGGGCCCCTAACCGATCGTCTCTCGTGCACAGTCTCGGCGTCGAACCGGTCGACAAAGACGTTCTGAAACAGAAGCCGCGCGACACGAAGGAACCGATGATCAACCGACGTCTCATCGTCAACGTACTACTGTCCGCCGCCATCATTATCCTCGGCACCCTGTGGGTTTACAACAGAGAGGTACTTCGGAACTTTTGTTCGTCGCACGACTCTCGGTCGTCTCTGATCCGTTCTGTTTCCATCGTAGATGACGACCGACGGTACCACTGCGAGAGATACCACCATGACGTTCACCTGCTTCGTCTTCTTCGACATGTTCAACGCTTTGAGTTGTAGATCGCAAGTGAGTAACGAAGACGCGTCCCGCGTGAACGACGGTCGTCGTCTACTACGAATTAACGTGTCGCGAACGTGTTTCAGACCAAGTCCATATTTACCATCGGTCTGTGGAGCAACAAAATGTTCCTGGTGGCGGTCACGTTGTCGGTGATAGGGCAGATGCTGGTGATCTATTTCCCGCCTCTGCAACGAGTCTTTCAGACGGAAGCTCTCTCGGCGAAAGGTACGAAAGCAAGCCGGAAATCGCCGGAACGGTTTCTACTCACCTCGCTCACGCTAATCGTCGCTCGTTCTTCTTCTTCTCCTCCTCGACAGACATCCTGTTCCTCGTCGCGCTGACGTCGAGCGTCTTCGTGATCAGCGAAATAAAGAAATTCATCGAGAGGCAACTGTACAAACGGCGAACAGGTACACAGTATTGTAACAAGTCCGAGATGGATTTCGTATGACAGTTACAGTCTGCCGACGACAAGGCGGACAAACATCATTCGGAATGAGAAACCAGAAATGCCCGAGACGCGCAATCGTACGGGTAGTAGTCGTTCGTTCGTTCGTTCGTCAAGACATTGTCTCTTCGCTAATCCTCTCGACTATGCTTGCACATTCGTAAAACTTAATACCACTCGTGCACCCGTCAGAGATAAACACGTTTTTCCTCCCCCGCGCGCGCGCGCGTAATCGAAGGAGCGTTAAACGAAAGATTGAACTTTAAAAAGGATCGAATGCGTTTTTTAACACGTTTACACATTTTTCTGACTCTCTAATATCCAACGTTTTTAGGCGTTTAGAATATATACTGTAGCCGTTCTCACCTTCCTCGCGTTCACGGGCAATCGACATTGGACACGCGATAGATTTTAGAGGAAACGCTGTGCACATTCCATGTACTTCTCATCGTCGTATAGACGATCGATTTTAATGTCCGCCTCACGATCGCGTTCGTGGCGATGATCGTCGAGCGATCGCGAATAGGTATTGTTCCGACTCTTAAAATCCATTATTTCATTCGTCCGACTAGAGAAAAACAGTTTGTCTCTCGAACAATTTCACTCGTTTCAACTCTCGCAGACCGTTACTCTCGCATAATAAGACGACCGTTCGTGATAAAGTGAAACATATATTTAAGGGGTAATTAAGCACATGGAATCGATTG